>OOIL02004034.1:1985213-2005739 GCA_900332095.2 Cuscuta campestris | reverse complement strand
TCCGTCCCGTGAAACATGGGACATTTGCTTTTTAGGAGGGATTTAAGGGAGTGTATTTTGGTATTGAATTTCCAAAAATGTCCTTTGATGTGATGGGTAAAAGTATGATTTGATGGATAGATTATTAGTAAAAAGGTATGATGTGATAGTTAGGGTATGAAAAAGTAAGGGGTAAAAGTGACTTTTTAATAGAAATGAGAAGTGTTTTGTGGGACAGATAAAAAAAGAAAGGGGAAATGTTTCACGGGACGGAGGTAGTAATATTTTTCTCTCACTAGAAATACAATGGCCGAAAGTATGCTTAAGTATGCTTAAGTAATCAATTGATGATCCTCACTCTTTAAAATGGAATCGCCGTGTTATTTAAAAAACAAAGATTACAAATTGATTAATCATACTTTGTCATTAAGCTAAAGGTTAAAACATTATTAGCTCCACTAATTTCAATCATAGAAATTTGATCCTTTAAAATCTCCACTTGGCCGAACAATGATATGAGAAGGATTTGTGAAATTCTTCTCCACTCAAATGTTTAAAGTGTATTTTATTTGACACCAAAAATTAATATAAAATTAATTTTAAATCAAATAAAATACCAACATCATTTTTAAACAAGTATACAAATATACTTTAAATAGTTTATGTCAAAATAATTATTTTCATTAACGATATCCAACTCTCGTTAATACTCGACTATGGACATTTAGATAAATATTTGTTTCAAGATGTTAGTCTCATCAGCAGAAGAACAGTATCTGATAAACATCTTTTAAATATAAATCTAGGAATATAATATTTGTTTACATTAGCATGAGATGTGTAAACATATTATATCTGCCTATACATGATAGAATAACGATAAACAGTTGGCCATCAGGGCACAACTCCAACAATTTGAAAATACTTTGTCAAACAAGTTTTCTTACCCAATTAAATCAAACTAAACTCTAAATTTTCATTGGGATAATCATATTTCTAAGGATTATTTTAAAATAAAAAAGAGTTTAAAAGCTCTAAAAAATGGATTTCCAAAAAGGTTTTCGTCAAACAATAAGGGCCTATTTATTTTATTAAGCATTATTTATCATGAGAGAATTCTCGAAATGCCAACGCATATTGCATTATTGAGATTGTGGATTTATTCTATGACAAATGCATACTTGCTCCCTCGCCTTATGCGATTAGCGGGAGAAGCAGAGCCCCTTTACGGAGATAGAATTTCCAATTCGTCACTTAAGCGCAATCCTAATAAAATTTAAACCATTAGAATTTTTTTATATATAGACCCTAATATTTAAAAAAAACCTTTATGAGAAATGACATTTTTAAAGAGGCTATTTAAAACTTGATTGATCTAAAAAAACTTAGAAAATACTAATGTATCCCAAATGATTTTAGAAATCGTTTGAAAAAAAATTAGGGAAAAGAATAAAAGTTGACAAAATATTTAAAAATTCCCAGTTTTTATGGGTGATAACTAAAAACTTAATTATTTAAACAAAAGAGTTGATTACCATAGTTATAAAATCTTTACCCACAAATATGCAAAAAAAAACAATTCTAACCCGGAATATGTCAACCAATAATTCACATCCTCCTCACACTTGAATGGAACCGCGGCCTCGCGGCAAAAAAAAGTGTTTCAAAGTAGAATTTCTGGTTGAAATACCAAGGATATGATGACTAAGATGGTTGCATATGTAACATATTCAAAATGATGATTGAAATAGTAAATAAGCATAACCATAAAAGTTTACCAGGAGAAGTCAAACAAGAATCCAAATAAACCAGTCAAGTCATCAATTCCAGCTCAAATAAGATAAGAAGTTCTGAAGAAAGTAGGAGATCACTGCGGAGGCCGAGAGGTGGAGGGATCATCATCTCTGGGCTGCTGCTGACGCGGAGGGAGGTTTGTCGGGTTTTCGAAACCCAATGCCTCACGTATCCTGTCTAAACCATGCACCTGCTGCTGGAGTGCCGCAACGGACTGCATAAGTGTGTTCTGGTTCTACAAGAGCTGCTGGGCCCATGCCGGTGCTACCTCCGTCTGAGCGCGAGCCAACTGTGCTCTGGTAGGTCATCGACGAGGAAGGCGCTGAGACGATCTCTGTGACTGATCGGAGGACTCTCCAATCTCATGTGAAGTGCGGCCAGTAGAGGCCGTAGTGCTCTCAAAAGAGCTAGGAAAGAGTCTCCGGTGGATGTAAGCATTCCGGAGCATGCCGGCATCTAAATCCCTCATCAACTACACAGACCGTGGGATCGGTGCGTTCCCCATGAGGGAGCGAAAGAGCAGTGTAATTACGAACCCACACACCAAGTGCATCCTACACCCGTAGGACTGGGAGTATAAGAATCTGGCCAGGTACACCGCCACGTTCACCGGCTGGCGGTCGTGCAAGTTCCAAAAGACAAACATATCCTCCTCGTAAACCCTATCAGTGTTCGACGGCCTCCCAAAGAAGGATGTCGAAAGAACAAAAGATAGGATCCTCCAGCTGGGCCGAATCCAGTAGCGTGCCTTACTCTTCTTGTTCACGAACTCCTTGTCGTCAGATGAGTGCTCCCTCCAGAAAGCTATAGCATCAAAATCTGCGGGAAGACAAAAGGGATCGTCGTAGAACTCAGGCTGCTCGGTCTCCTCCTGGGTGTAGATCCCGAGACGAACACCCATCTCTCTCACTGTCAAATGAAATGACTGGCCCGCAAGAGTGAAAGCAAATGTGGTATCAAAAGTGATCAAAGTTTGAGTCATCTGGCGTGACTCAATCTCCGGGATAGTAGATATCGAGCATAAGAACTCGATGGTTAGTGGTAGGCTAGACTCTGCCCTCATCTGAAGCAGGCGCTGCCATCTGGTCCCCTCAAGCAGCTCCTCCATCTCCTCTGCATAGCCATAGTCTGTCAGTGTGTCCTGAGCAAGACACACAGACTCGTGTAACACCCGTGAGTGTCCCCACTCATCGAACCTCGTCCTAGAAGCAGCATCAATCAGTTGGACCTCATTACGGTCCACAGTAGGGTAAGAAGGACGATGAGGCATCTGCACGCACATAAACAAACACATAAAATCTTGCCCCCAAAACTGGTGCGGCAAGTAGAAACTCAAGAATAACAAATAAAATTATTGAATTTATTTAAATATTTATTTGAAATGACGGGTTGCCTCCCGTTAAGCGCTTCTTTAACGTCCATAGCTTGACGCTCACCCACTTTTTCCGCGACTTTCCGATCCGAGAGTCATAAAGTTTGGTCCTTCTAACTCTCTTCTGATGCCACCCTGTTTGAATTTTTGCTCGGTCAAGGTCTAGGATCCTTGACTCCTCCCTGCGCCATGGTGGCAACAGGATATATGGAGGAGACTTGGTATAGGTGGGTGGTGGCGGAAGTCTCCTCAGTAGATCCACATCGTTAGCCTTGATTGTGAAATTGATTTCTTTCTTATCTTCAATAGGCTGACTATCCATTTGAGGTTTGATGATTACGAACATGCTTTCCCCCATGAATGAGTCTTCAGTGTTACTTACCAGAAGTTCATCCCAACTCTTTTGGCTCCAACTATCCTTCGGGCAGACAAGGTCACACCCGTCAAGTAGGGAGTCAAAGAAAGTTTGGTCTAAGTCTTCTGATGAAGCATGATTATCTATAGACGTTATTGGTTCCTCTGTGCTAAGTATTTCTTCGTCTATAGATTCCTCCTCAGACTCTTGAACGTTGGAATCTTGGGGGTAGGTAGTGGGCTCTATCTCCTCCAGAACAGGTTCCTCTGGAGGTGTGTCTTCAACACAATTAAGGAGATGGTCGTTTATTGCCGTAGGCAAAACTTCCTCCTCCTTTTCTTGAATAAGCATAGGTGGTTCTGAGTCAGGTCCCTCAGTTGGTTCCACCTCATGTACGACTATGCTGGTTGGGACTTGGCTAGGACGGTATTCAGGTAACATCACCACAGTAGCCCTAGCGAGAGTTGTTATGCTCTCGGGTTTCAGTGATGGTGTAGAACTGAGTGAATCTTCTAGAACTAGAACCTGTTGGTCTTAGGTTCTAGAGCCTCTTTTTGAACATTAATCTCCCTCATTTGATCTTGAGATCGGAGGGAGTGTTTAAGTTCAACAGCCTTGCAGAGATCATTGACTAATTTATCAGCTTTAGCCTCCGCTTCTAGTCTCTCTCTTTGGAAGTCATCTAGCATTTTCTGCATCATATCTGATCCTTCGCATAATCTCCTTTCGAACTCCTTTTCCTTCCGGACTGATTCGAGAAGTTTTGCTCTTTCTCGAATTGCCACCTTGTTTGCTTCAATTTGTTCTTCAGCAAACAAAGTGTAGTCACGGGAGTAGGGTGGTTCATACCACGAGCCTTCAGCGAATAAAAGTTCGTCGAAATAGAAGATTTTCTGTTCTAATCTTATTATTTCTTCGACGAGTGGATCAGATTGATCGTCACACATAGGCCCAAATTGGTCATAGTCATCTTGGTCACCATGAGGTTCATAATAATCATCCCCATCAGGATCTTGGTATGGAGAATATCCAAAGTTTCTAGACGGGGTATCATATGGTGGTTCCTCATGGTAGGGATAGTAGTCAGATCTATTGTTGACTTGGTAAGTATTATCATTTGGGTACTAATGTGGGTGATAGGTTTGGTGGGGTTGAAACGAAGGGCGGTTGGGTGATTGGTAGAAAGAAGGCGGACCGTAATAACCACTGGGGTTATCCCTAATAATTATTACGGGTGGTTGGTGAAAGAAAGTGAGAAGATCGTTCTAACAAATCTTCACCCAAGCTAATCAGAAGAAATTAAACTAATGCCATGCCACTCCCCGGCAACGGTGCCATTTGACAATCGTAGTTTTTCGGGTAGTAAACCTTCCCAGTAAAGGGTTAGTTTTCTCTCCGAGTGTCGTATCTCTCGAGGAGTGGACGAATGGAATTAGTTTAATTACTCTAACTAGGCGAAGATTAGGATTGGTCTATGAAAGTCTTCTCGGAACAATTATGAAGGGAGCAGAGTAAAAATAATGAATTAAGTTTACATAATATAAGTATAGATCTGGACCTAGGGTGTGGACATCATTTGGATTTAGTTTATCATATTAAATTAACAATTGGAATACTAATATTTCTATTACTACTCATCCATTTCTAGATTTGTACTTAATCTGTTGCACTTGAATATCATAGACTTTTGGCATACAATATTTTCTCAATAAATAGCTAATTAAATCTTTCGAGTTTAATTAATCAAGTAAGGCAAGAAGAATATATTAACCATTCCAACATTAATTTAACATCAAAAATAAACAACCAAACTAGTCCGGACCCAGAGATCCGGACCCTAACTCATATGCAAACATAAATTAAAATAGCATTTTATTAAATAAAGAAAACTTACAACCTCCGTAAAAGCGGAACAGAACAGATCGGGAGTCAAATCCTCTGGAAAATACTTAAAAATAATAACTAAACTAATATACAATGAAATATTGAGCAAATTGAAGGGGAAACCCGAAATGGGTTGTGAGATGGTGTGTGGAATGGTGGACATCGCGTGGTATTTATAGGGCAGCAATCGCAGGCGTCCAACTCCCTGGGCATCCAATTTTGGACGCCCGTCCCCTGACCACGTGTTCCGTCCACTCCTGCTGCGCTGCGTGTCATTTCCGTGTCACTAGCCTTGCTTAGGCGTCCAACTACCCCAGGCGTCCAACTTTGGACGCCCAGAAACCGAATCCAGCGCCCATTTTGCTTCTAATTGCGGTTTCTCGTGATTTTGGGCCCGAAGTTGTTTCGTATTGGCCCAATTGGCTCCCGGGCACTGATTTCTACCTCCAAAATATTATGATCTTTAAAATCTGAAATTTTTTATCCAATTTGTACATAAAATTGACAAATCCACTTAATTTAATTTGGAACCCATATTTTATTCTTCTTGAGACAGAACATAAGTTTTGTTACTAGTAGACACTTTCAATGGGTAAATTTATTACTATTTTCGTGCAATAACGCTTAAAATATGTAGAATAAAATAAGAACAAAATGAACTTATCACATTCATACACCAAAGGCCAAAACCACCTGAAATCATAGCCTAAGCAACCACTCCTTTTCCCCCATGTTATGGCCGAAAATAACCAGCCAAAAAACCCCATGTCATAACCCATTCTTGTTCCCCATTCTACTCCCCAACTAGTTAGGCCAAACAATAACTATAATCCAAAACATAAGGGTCCACAATCCCCACCAATCAACCAGCCAATGTATCCTCCATATTAAACCTCCAAAATAGCCAGCCATTTTCCCTCATTCAAACCCCCCTCCCTGGCCGAATAATCCCTACCCAAACCAGCCAAATAAGTGGGATACTTTCACATATATTTCTCCCCACTTATGGCCGAAAAACCCAACCCCACAAGTACACCCTTTGCTGTTTTTGTTCCACAATAAAAGTACATCAATAAGTGGCTATTATTCCATCTTTGATTTGTGTGAATAAGAGACTTGGTAGTCTCCCTTGTGTGTGTATGTATAAATTTGGCCACAGGCCTTGCATTTCAACACATTGTATTTTTCCCATTTCAGTAGTAATACACTTGTGTGTGTGCTATACCCGAGACCCGGGGTATAAACGAGTTGCTATTTTGAAAAGGAGTTAAGGGATGATGCAGCTTGAGTTTAAGGTTCAGGAGCAGGTGATAATCGATTATGGTCAGGTGTTAATCAATTGTAGAGCTGTGCTGCTAAAACCCAGAAACTTCAGGGAAGGGAGATAGTCGATTATCAGTATATGATAATCGATTATTGGGGTTCGCAGCTTATTCCAAGGGAGTTCAGGAGGGAACGATAGTCGATTATCCTTGTTGATAGTCGATTATCATCAAGGCAGTCATGACCCAAAATCTGAGTGGAAAATATGGAGGAGATGTAGGTGTTCTTTTGGGTGTTTTTAGTGGGAGAAAAGAGTAAGGTTAAGAGGAGAAATGGGGAGATAAGAAATGGAAGAAATAATCAGGGATGGATAAACCAAGTTAGTGTTTAAGAGATATTACACACTCTTATCCTAACTTGGGGTTTGAATCTAGAATTTAATTAAGATATGACACACTTAATCAAATAGCTAGAACCTAAAACTCATACTTAAGATAACCACTCTTAAGATATATAATTAGGAATTTGGCTAAAATAGCATCACACTATTTTATAAATAGTCAAAGAGTAAAAGGGAGTTATAATATTTAAAGTTGTGTGTTACAATGGCCATATGGCCTGATTATATAGGCAGGGGAAGGGGGGAAGGAAAACACAATACACTGAATGTAGACATAAGGAAACTTCTGATAAGTCCTTTTCGTTCTTATCATTTACATCATATTCTAAACGTTATTGCACGTAAATAGTATTTAATCATCTCATAAAATGTGATTTTAATGGATAAAACTCTCATTTTCGTTCTAAGAGTCATAAAATGGGATTCCACGTGAAATCATCATAAATCATCCATTTATGTTCAAATACTTGAGAAAAAGGGAATAAATCATCAAAGGATCAAGATTCGGGCTTGAACGAGCTTCCGGGAGGTCAAAAACAGTGTTCGGGGCCAAAACGGAGCGAAATTGGGCCAAAATCATGAACCAGCCGCGAAGCCCAACGGACCAAGGCCTCCAGGCGTCCAACTTGGACGCTTGCCCAAGTTGGACGCTTGGGAGTTGGACGCTTCAGCTAGATTGCAATCCAAGAAAGACACGTGGCAAAATCTGGTTGGCCGGAACAGCTCAGGCGTCCCGATCTGGACGCTTGGACTTGGACGCTTTGACTTGGACGCCTTGGATCCATTCCTATAAATACAGCTCGATCCCTCTCATTTTCATCATCCCATTCCATCCCAACTTCGGGATTTACATATCCCGTCTCCATTTTAGCTTGTATATTAGTTTTAGTAGTTAGTTTGAAGTATTTTCGGAGGTTTTGACTCCAGATCTGTTCCGTTCCGCTTTACGGAGGTTGTAAGTTTTCTTTATTTAATAAAATGTTGTTTTAAATTCATGTTTGCATAGTATGAGTTAGGGTCCGGATCTCTGGGTCCGGACTAGTTTGGTTGTTTATTTTTTTTATGTTAAATTAATGTTGGAATGGTTAATCTATTGTTCTTGCCTTATTTAGTTAATTATTATCGAAAGATTTAATTAACTATTTATTGAGAAAATATTGTACGCCAATAGGCTATAATATTCAAGTACAACGGATTAAGTACAAATCTAGAAATGGATGAGTAGTAATAGAAATATTATTATTCCAACTGTTAATTTAATATGATAAAATAGATCCAAATGATGTCCAGACCCTAGGTCCAGATCTATACTTATACTATGTAAACTAAATTTATTATTTTTACTCTGCTCCCTTTTTATTCGTTTCGAGAAGGCTTTCATAAACCAATCCTAATCTTCACCTAATTAGAGTAATTAAACTAATTCCCTTCGTCCACTCCTCGAGAGATACGACACTCGGAGAGAAAACTAACCCTTTACTGGGGAGGAAAAACTACAACTGTCAACTTCCTGGAAGCAACTATTTCAAAAACATGGGATAATACCCATTTATTCTTGTCTCCTTAATGGACTGAAATCAGAGATGGATGCCTGGGATTGTGGGGTTGTTTGGCATGTGAATGCAGGCCACTTTATTGATGAATAGGTGGATTATTTTTGCCAAGGGGGGAAGGAATTGTGCAGGGGATGGTGGGTTGTTTTGGAGGTTTGTTGTGGGTAGTTTTAAGGGAAACAAGGTAAGGTTTGATTGGTGTACTGGTGGGTCATTATGTCTTGGATTATAGTGGTTGTTTGTGTATCCAAGTTGATGGACATAATGGGGAACAAGGATTGGGTTATGGCATGGGTTTTGGGCAGAGATTTGTGGCCAGTAGTGTAGGGGAGAGGGGAAAGGAATAATGTAGTTTTTGGGCTGGTTATTATTGAATGGTGCAATTAAACCCAAGAGTTTTAAGGATGGAAGATAGTCGATTATCAATAACTGATAATTGATTATTTGGGTTTGCTGTTGATGCCTGGGAAATTCAGGAGGGTGTGATAGTCGATTGCTAGTGATCAACAATCGATTATTAGAGCTCTCGGGATAGACATACGGATAGAAGGTGATGGGTGTATGCTAGTGATGGAAAAGTGGAATTATGGGAATGAAGATGGAGTTATTTTTGGGCTGGTTTTTTTTGGATATTTTGGGACATGGTTTTTGGAGAGGGGGGGTTCAATTTTAGATGGGAAATGGGGGCTCCAAGGGGTTATGGCTGGACCTTGTAGTCCAAGGCTGGTTTCCACCCAAAAAGGAGCAAAGTCCTCAGCCTTGGCTTCCTTCATTTGCTTGAACATTTGAAATACGTCTCGCAGCTTGGATGCAGTGACCCTAGATATAACATCCTCCCCTTCTTCGAAAGAGTTTTCCCTCAAACTTGAGTTTTCTTCATGTTCATCTTTAGAGCGGAATGCTATCATGCTTGAATCTTCATCTTCAAACACTCTTTGCTTTGGAAGGGAAATTTGGAAACACGGGTACACTCAAAATGAGTGTTCTTTCTCTCATGCGTATCTTCATGGAATTCCTGCAAATAATGCATAGAAACATTGGCGCCATTAGTATTAACTCGGTCCCATGATTTCTCCTTTTACAGCAGGGTTTGTGTCGAGGGCTTTCAACGAGGCACGAGGGATGTTTTGGGTACAACACAGGTTCATGGGGTGACTCTTCGGGCCTTGAATATTTTGACTTCATCAAGATGGAAAGTATGGATGGAACTGTGCCTGGGGCAGTTGGATAGACGGAATCATCGGAGCAAGAGTGAGTCTCCTTGTATCCATCTCAAATGAATACGAGTTGGTGAAACCATCGTAGGTAACTCTCCGATCATATAACCACGGCCTCCCGAGGAGAATGTGACAAGATCTCATGGGTATCACATCACACCACATGTTGTCATGAAAGGATTGACCGATGCTAAAGGAGACCAAAATACGTGTATTCACACGTATCCCTTCGTTAAGATTCAACCATTGGATCTCATATGGTCTCGGATGTGGCACCACCTTTAAGTTGAGCTTTTCCTCCACTATTTTGGCAACAACATTGACACTACTCCCGCTAATGGTCTTCTAAATGACCAAAAGTTCACCTTCATCGGGGCCGACGATTTCTTCTTCTTTGTTCAGCTCTCCTTGAACCCAAAATGGATTCATTTCTTCTTCTTCACATTCGACAATAACCAACGAAAACACTTTTGTATTCGGCTATTTGATGAGCTCGGTTTTGACAGAGGAGGAGCACTGGGTGAGGAAATAGGATGCACGGTTTTAGGATTTTGAGGGGAACAGACTGTGGGGTTTTGGGCAGCAGGGGGTGGAATATGATGTGCTTGGGTAGGAAGAATTGCCATGGCTCAAAGAAGATTTACCCTTCTTGAGTTGGGCTTCCACTTTAAGTGCTAACTTGGTTAACTCTTCAAGGTTCTCAAAGGTTTGCAGCTCCACGGTGTTAGGGATTTGGGTGTTTAGGCCAAAGAGATATGTCACAAAGGTTTGCGAGTCATTCTCTTGGAGATCACACCGCATCAAGAGTTCTTCAAACTCTCGGTTGTATTCTTCGACGGACCGATTTCCTTGCCTTAGGTGTTGAAGCCTAGCAAAGTTTTCCCTTATATAATGGGTGGGAATGAATTTCTTCCTCAATAAAGTCCTCATCTTTGTCCATGTTTTAACAGCAACCTTGCCTTCTCTTTTGCGCTTGGTGGTAGTGTTAGTCCACCACGTAGATGCGTAGCCTCTGAATTTTAAGGCCACAAGCTTGACCTTCCTGTCCTCCAGCACTTCGGTATAGTCAAAGACGCGTTCAATCGTCTCTAACCATTTGATGAAATAATCCGGGTCATCTTTTCCATCGAAGGTTGGGATTTCAACCTTGAAGTCAGAGGAAGACTTCTCTTGGTTGTTTCTCCTCATCGTGGGAGAAGGAACTTCGGATTGGACGTCCTCTTCTTGCTCATCTTTGCCTTCCTCTGGAGTTTGGACCATGCTCATTTTCAACTTGGTAAGTTGAGCCACTTGTTTGGCCAAATACTCAACTTGAGCTTTGAGTTCGGCATTAGATGCAACCAAATCTTCCTTGGTGATATTTTGGGAGGTGTGAGACATATTTTGAACTAGGGAGTGAAATAATGAAAGTAGGGCAGTAGCTTGGATGAATTAAATGGGGAGGGGAGAGTGTTTTGGCCGTAATGAGGATGAAGGAAAGGAGAAAGAGTGGAAGAGTTTTCTTGGCCCTCTGGGATATAGGAACAAGAAGCTCTGATACCAGATGTTATACCCGAGACCCAGGGTATAAACGAGTTGCTATTTTGAAAAGGAGTTAAGGGATGATGCAGCTTGAGTTCAAGGTTCAGGAGCAGGTGATAATCGATTATGGTCAGGTGTTAATCGATTGTAGAGCTGTGCTGCTAAAACCCAGAAACTTCAGGGAAGGGAGATAGTCGATTATATAATAATCAATTATTGGGGTTCGCAGCTTATTCAAAGGGAGTTCAGGAGGGAACGATAGTCGATTTTCCTTGTTGATAGTCGATTATCAAGGCAGTCAGAACCCAAAATCTGAGTGGAAAATATGGAGGAGATGAAGGTGTTCTTTTGGGTGTTTTTAGTGGAAGAAAAGAGTAAGGTTAAGAGGAGAAATGGGGAGATAAGAAATGGAAGAAAAAATCAGGGATGGATAAACCAAGTTGGTGTTTAAGAGATATTACACACTCTTATCCTAACTTTGGGTTTGAATCTAGAATTTAATTAAGATATGACACACTTAATCAAATAGCTAGAACCTAAAACTCACACTTAAGATAACCACTCTTAAGATATAGAATTAGGAATTTGGCTAAACTAGCATCACACTATTTTATAAATACTTAAAGAGTAAAAGGGAGTTTTAATATTCAAAGTTGTGTGTTACAATGGCCATATGGCCCTTTAGAATTCTCTCTTCCCAAACATATGCATCCTCAATCTCAGGTCAGTTTCTTCCCCTCTATTTGTTCTTAAGGCCAAATTAGCAATAATTGGTTATTTGAGTTCTCAAAGGTAAACTATTTAAATACTTATAGGGCTAATCATTGGTTCCATGACTAACTAGGGTTTCTGATGTTATTTCACACCCTCACTAAGGTATTTCTATTATATATATAAAAGGGGTATTTTAATAAGTTCTTATCTGCTTAGGTATTTTTCCCAAATTTCTATGTCTATATTAAGCATGAAAACTACTCTCATTTTTGTGTTTATTAGAATTTTAGATTTCTAAATTTTCAATTCAAATTCAAGAAAGAGGATAAATTGCAAAACAAATTAAACTATGTTTTATAGCATGATGTATGTTTTATAGCATGAAGTAAGATCCTACTTGATCAATTCTAAAACATTAATCATCAACTATAACCCAAAAAGAATGGTGTTTTTTTATATAAACTTCCTATGTTTTTTCTACCATGGAATTTGGTAGTTCTTGAGATTCATATAAATGATTTAAAAAAATTTAGGGTACGTGAGGTTACATTTCAAGTATGCTGATCTTTGTTCTTATGTGTATTGGATGGTGTGTAAAAATGAAAGTGGACAAATACAGGGGGACGGAGGGAGTATGATCTATCTGATTAACAAATTGAGAATTAATTTATTAAAAGAGTGTTTACGTGATAATTACCATACCTTGAACCTTAGACTCTATTAGCAACCTCTTGGAAAAATAAGAGCTTCATGCCCCATATTACTTAATAACAATAACGTCCCAATGATACCAACTTTTTTATACTCTTGGGATTAAGATACATGTAGTCTTAATGTTAGAATAAAATGGCTATTTTCATTAGACCATAGATGCATTCTTGCATTTACTGTCCAAAACATCACATTAACTAACAAACAAGGGAAATTGAATTTTCATTTGGTTTCAGTACATCATGTTCTAGAGCTAAAGCGTTGACGGTACGTAATCATCAAGTGCTCAAAAGGATTGCATGTGTTTGCCAATGATTAGGTATGAGCATGTAGTGCATCAGTGTGCAATGAATGGGACAGAGGTATCTTCCTAATTTTAGTTATTTAGTGTTATCTACATCACTTAAGATTATACATTAAAGATATATCATTCTATGTTTAGGCAGTTTATATGGTCTATGATATGTAAGGCTTGATTGATATGCTCTTACCATACAAGGGGAATGGAACAAAATCAAATATAGGTAAAGACAATGGTGAAGGAGATTCCCATCCAGGGACAACAAAGGATATGAAATTTTATCTCGATGGTGTTGCTCACATATTCCAAGTTAGTTACCTTTATCATATTATATACTACAGTTACATACCAATGCCATTTAATTTAGTAATATTAAGAACATGTGTAAGAAAATGTATAAACACCCAAGTGGTGTTCAATGCCTCTAACTCGAGTGTTCTTCATATTCTGATTTCATTGCCTCCTTGAATTTATAAGTCATTTCTTTCATATTAATTTGACTAATAAAAATATCTATTTTGTTCACCATCCACTTGCACTTTTGCACACACTTAGTAATTACATATGTATCTGCTATTTTTTAAAAAACAATTTTACAAGTCCATCATATGCTGTGAATTTTTTAAACTCATCAATGGTACGTTTCTATAGAGTTCTGTAAAGTATCATTCTATAAGCTACTGCTCCTACGATTGGGCATTCACAAGTAATTGGCTTTAGAACATGTGCAGGTTATTTGTAATGACTACATACAATCAAGTTTCTCATTGTCCATATGCACTGGCGATGTCTCTCCTCTCTCCTGAGATTCCCATACTCTACAATTAGGCTCTTAATGTTGGAATGTGTTACGGTATTCATAAGAAATTGATGTTGAGTATTGTGATCTGATTTCTACTTTTATTGTTACTTGAATACAATTGGTGGAAGTAAAAACATCTCCTATGTTGCTAGAGTAGTTTTAATCTACTTGATGCTCCTTTGTACTCTATACATCTTGGTCTTCTACTTTTTTTTATTACAAAATTCCTGTGTAGCTATAAAAATGTCTATAAACTCTTAAGTGAACCATATGATCATCTATAAGCTACTTATAATTTTTCTTATTTAGTTACTTCTGCTTGCTTTGTTAATGGTGCTTTGAGTTATGTTTAATGTCATTTCTTTTAATTAAGACGATGAGAATTTGTTAATATTTGATGAAGGAAATGTTTGACAATGTACAATTTAGACATTCCCTTTATGAATATTACTGATTTACGGATTGTTTGATGACTACTCAATCAAATTGGTATATATAAGCGGATGAAAAAAAGATTTCAATGCTCTTATGTCTCCTAAAAGTAAATTTTTCGTGGTTCTAATGTTCACACTCATTTTATAGATTTTAGTGTATACATGTCATGAATGAATGTGGCTCTTTGAAGAAAAAACAATCCCCATATTGGCCTATGAAAAATGTGAGAAAATTCACATGTAGATGTACTTTAAGATAAGTATTAAAAATTCTAAAAAAAATCCTATAAGTTATGTTTAAAATATTAGTTTTATAGATTGTATCTTAAAAATTAGTTTTGTTTAATAATCATCTTCATAATGATGAAATGACTTAGGATAAGCTCAAATTTAAGAAGCAACTTATTCATAAGAGATTAATTTTGTTTAATCCTCACATATTGATTATATTCTTCTCTTTTTTCTCAAACTCTTGAGCCAAATATAGTGTAAATGTTTGAGGTTATCCAAGCTAAATTAATGCTTCATCATTTGTGTAATACTACACAAGTTTTTGCGCTTAGCATATATAAAAATATTTTTGTTTAGTCTAAAAAATATATATTGTTTGTGTTCTGATCATTTTGATGTGCCTTTGATACATGAAAAATTAATGCTTATGTTTCTGTCAGGTAAAAACATGGTGACTATTTATGATACCCTTGCCGAAATCCCAATGAATTGTAGGTGACATGAAACATTAGAAGTTCTTTGTCATGCACTCTTTCAACTTTGTGTATAAGAATTTACAAAATGTTAATTGCAATATTATTTATTCTACTTTGATGCTAATGTCTACAATATTAGAAAATTATGGTAGACATATTTTCTTTAATTTTAGAAAATATTACATTGAAAAACATTTTTTGAATCGATAGAAATTTTGTTCAATCCCGTGCAAGGCACAAGTTAAGGTACTAGTACTAGTATATATGTATGTACGTATATATATAAACGTGAGTAAACTTTTCATCTAAAACCTTTTCATGAGTAAACTTTTCATCTAAAACCTTTAGAAGTAGTTTACCAATAAACTGGGAGCGTTCACTTCATACACCTCAATAATTTGAAAAATAAAAATGTGTATGAACAATAATACATTCTAATAGAAAGCAATATCCCGTTTGGGTAGCTCAACTGGTTCGAGGAGAGGATGTCGAGCTCATAGATCCTGAGGTCAAATATGACGACAAATTAAGATTATACTATGATTTAGAACATGTTCTTTAGGGTTTGAATTCTTAGCTTCCAGTTTCTTCTAATTTCTTCTAATTTCTTCCAATTTCGTCCATTTTCTTCTAATTTCTTCCTGTTCCTTCCAGTTTCTTCCAACTATTTCTATTTCCCAACTAATTACTCTAAAAACGATATATTTTTAATATGATTATTATTATAACAACTATTATGTTCATAGCTATAGTGTACAAATTATATTTTTATCTCACTATTTTTACGATTCACATTCATTATTATTTTTTCTTCAACTTTTTAATATGAATAAAACAATTTTTTTGTATATTAATCTACATGATAAACCAGGAAAACATCAATAATTTAAACTATATTAAACAATTATGGATAAAATAGTTATGTTTTATTAATTTAAATTTATATAAGACCTCTCTTCCTTTATTACTTAATTTTTTCTCATTTTTATTCATTTTAAAATTAATTTTGTTTTTCATTTTTCTAATTTTTATAAAAAAATTTAAAGTCAAGAATAGTTCAGAGAAAAAGACTAAAATAGGTGTAAAACATATAAAAATGTAAAAAAAATAAAACTTATATATCTTTATTCCAAAAATAATAGTTACAATTAAAAAATGTCAGTCATGAAAGAAACAAATTTGTTTGATTACATTATGTGACATTTCTGATATTTAAAACAAAATCTTGTAATATATAAAGTATAATTACAAATATATTATTTTATAATAAATACTACATAAATAAACTGAGGTGCAACGTAATTACAATATCTTTTTAAAATTTAATATTTTAATATTTATTTCAACTTTATATTATAATTATTTTTTTGTAAAAGTAATTCTTTTGTGTATAAAAAATGACAATTATATTTATGTAATTCTTTTTTGCATTCATTATTATAATGTGATGATGATGATGATAATGATAACAACAACAACAATTTTTTTTAAACTTTTTTAAGTTTTCTAATTTTTTAAAGTTTTTCAAGTTTTTTCCAGTTCTTTCTTGCTTGTTCCTTCCCGTTTCTTCTAGTAAATTTTTATAATTGCCAATTATATATTTATAATTCTGTCCCTGAGTTTTTGTCTAGATTTGACTTTTTTTTAATCAAAATCTGATTAAAAAAACTTTTGTGAATTAATTTACCTGATAATCAAAGTAATTAATTTGATTATCAAAGTAATTAATTTCATAAATTAATCTGAGTTTTTGTTCCTTCGTGTTACCTGATAATCAAAGTAATTAATTTCATAAATTCAAAATCTGAAAATTCGTGAATTCTTATACACACCCACACAAAAGTGATACACTTGAGGCAATCTAAGAAACCAGATTGCCATGGCTGGAATAATGGTGGTTAGTAAGGTAACACAACGCCAAGTTACGTTCAGGTTTCTTCACTGCGTTAAACAAACAAAGCCTAAAAATCACTGTAACAGAATTGGGAAGCCTAAATATAAGAGCCTAAAACCGTTTTAGCTCAGATTTGAAATCCAGTGTTGTGCTTGAGTCATATAAGAAACGAATTCGCCATGGCTGCAACAGCGGTTGAATCCGTAATGCCACGCCAAGATACGTTCATTTCTTATATGAACAAATGCTAAAAATCTCACAACCGGATTTTGATTCTTCAAAATCATCACAGCCATAAACTCATTTCAGGCTATGTTCGTTTGAGGCATTGAAGAAACCCAAACAATATGGCGTGGCGTTACCGAATTAACCACCGTTGTAGCTCAGATTTGAAACCAGTTTTGTGCTTGAGTCATTAGAAACAAATTCGCCATGGCTGCAAAAACGATTAATTCCATAGTGCCACATCAAGATACGTTCATTTCTACGATGCCTAAAACTTAAAGAGACTAAAGATCTCATAAACAGATTTCATTTCTTCAAAATCATCACAGCCATAAACTCATACACAGACCCACGTAAATGGCTACATTTTAGGCAATTTAAGAAACCAAATCACAATGGATTCTACAATGATGCTTAATTGCGTAACACCCCATCATATTACATTGGTTTCTTAAATTGCCTGAAATGAACAAAGCCTTAAAATCAGAGAAACATATTTCATTACTTCAAAATCATCATATGCCAAAAAATTTTTACTCACACCAGCACGAAATTTAGGCGTTTGACGCAATGAAAGAAACCAAATCACCATGGCTGCTTCAACGGTGTTTAATTCCGTAACGCCACGCCAAGTTGCATTCAATTCTTCAATGCCTCAAACTGTAAAAACCTGAAAATTAAAGTAATTAATTTCATAAATTCAAAATCTGACCACACAAAATTGATACACTTGAGGCAATCCAAGAAACCAAATTGCCATGGCTGGTATAATGGTGGTTAGTAAGGTAACACAATGCCAAGTTACGTTCAGATTTCTTCACTGCCTCAAACAAAAAAAGCCTAAAAATCACTGTAACAGAATTGGGAAGCCTAAAAATAAGAGCCTAAATTCGTTTTAGCTCATATTTGAAATCTAGTGTTGGGCTTGAGTCATATAAGAAACAAATTCGCCATGGCTGCAACAGCGGTTAAATCCGTAATGCCACGCCAAGATACATTCGTTTCTTAAAAATCAGCACAGCCATAAACTCATTCACACCGGAGTAAAATGGATACATTTCAGGCTATGTTCGTTTGAGGCATTGAAGAAACCGACGCGATATGGCGTGGCGTTACCGAATTAAACACCGTTGTAGCCCAGATTTGAAATTAGTTTTGTGCTTGAGTCATTAGAAACGAATTCGCCATGGCTGCAACAACGTTTAATCTCGTAGTGCCACACCAAGATATGTTCATTCCTACGATTCCTCAAACTTAAAGAGACTAAAGATCTCATAAACAGATTTAGTTTCTTCAAAATCATCACAACCATAAACTCATACACAGACCCACGTGAATGGCTACATTTCAGGCAATTTAAGAAACCAAATCGCAATGGATTCTTCAATGGTGTTTAAATGCGTAACACCGCGCCATATTACATTGGTTTCTTAAATTGCCTGAAATGAACAAAGCCTGAAAATCAGAGAAACATATTTCATTACTTCAAAATCATCATATGCCATAAAAGTTTTACTCACACCAGCACGAAATTTAGGCGTTGGAGGCAATGAAAGAAACCAAATTGCCATGGCTGTTATAATGGTGGTTAGTAAGGGGACCAAATGCCAAGTTACGTTCAGGTTTCTTCACTGCCTCAAACAAACAAAGCCTAAAAATCACTGTAACAGAATTGGGACTCCTAAAAAACAGAGCTTAAAACCGTTTTATCTCAGATTTGAAATCCAGTGTTGTGCTTGAGTCATATAAGAAACGAATTCGCCATGGCTGCAACAGCGGTTGAATCCATAATGCCACGCCAAGATACGCTCGTTTCTTATATGAAAAAAGGCTAAAAATCTCAGAAACGGATTTCGTTTCTTCAAAATTGTTGTAGCGTGGGAATGATTTGGGTAGCGTGGGAATTCTGCGAAGATCGGGATTTAGAGGAGGTTAAGGTTGTGGGAGAGAGAGCATTATGGAGGGACTTTTGTTGTGGGGAAGGTGGTAGGACTTTAGAAAGAGTATGGGGTGAAAGAGGGAGAGTATTTTCAAGTACTTGGTGGAGATGATCTTTGGAAGAAAATCTCTTAATTAAAAGTTTTCTTAACTTTTCCCAAGTTCTCACCTTCGCCTTTCCTTGGAGCTTTCGTTTTGAAGCAACGCTAGCCCACCAAGTAGAGGCATGTCTTTGAAACTTTGCTACCACTAGCTTGACCCTCTTGTCTTCGGGTACGTCTTTGAGTATAAAAACGTCTTCAACTTTTGCTAACCACTTTGAGAACTTCTCCGGGTCGTTTCTTCCCTCAAACGTGGGAATCTCTACTGAATTAGTGAGCTCCTTGATTTGTTTCATCATAATCTCAACTTCCTTCTTTAGTTTCTCCTGGGCAGCAGCTAATTCACCTTGAAACATGTTTTGAGAAGAGCTTGGCATGGTGGATAAATGGCTTGAAGAGTGTATGGTTAATAGTAACAAAAGAGATGAGGGAGGCGTGTAAAGATGATCCCTTAGGGATGTTCAACACAAAGCTTTGATACCAAATGTTATATCTACGCTCCGGGTTTGTCGGTATTAAGCTCGGATTTAAGGAACAAGCTCTTTCTTTTGCTGGATGGGTTAATAGTCGATTATCCGTATGGTGATAATCGATTATATAGGACTGCAGGAGTTTCCCTTGATGCATGATAATCGATTGGCCAAGTAGGATAATCGATTGTCAAGTGATTCAGTTTCTCAGGAGGAGCTTCAGAAGTTTAGGAGAAATAAACAATCGATTTACAAGAAGTGATAATCGATTATGGAAGGCTGCAGATTTTCTCGGAATGAGTGATAGTCGATTATCTTAAAGGGATAATCGATTATTACTACCTGCACATGTTTCCAATGGAACTGATAATCGATTGTGGGGAGTGATAATCGATTATTTGGCAGTGATTCTGGACAGGAAGAAAGGCGTTTTTGCGGGGAACGGGTTGGGAATATATGGGGCTGATGAGGGAGTTCTTTTGGGTATTTTTAATGGAAGAAAAGAGTAAGATTAAGAGGAGAAATGGGGAGGTATGATATGGAAGAAAATCAGGGATGGATAAACCAAGTTGGTGTTTAAGAGATATTACACACTCTTATCCTAACTTGGGGTTTGAATCTAGAATTTAATTAAGATATGACACACTTAATCAAATATCTAGAACCTAAAACTCACACTTAAGATAACCACTCTTAAGATATAGAATTAGGAATTTGGCTAAAATAGCATCACACTATTTTAATAATACTCAAAGAGTAAAAGATTTTCAATATTCAAAGGTTTTGGTTTACACACTCTTATTTTCTGCCATAGGCTAAAAATAAGTGTAGGAAAACATTATTTTGAAAGGAATTAAATGACAAGGAACTTTGGATGTTTAGGGAAGGAAT
>OOIL02004034.1:1963225-1984451 GCA_900332095.2 Cuscuta campestris | reverse complement strand
CGCGGTTGCTGCCCTATAAATACCACGCGATCTCCACCATTCCAAACACCATCTCACAACCCATTTCGGGTTTTCCCCTTCAATTTGCTCAATATTTCATTGTATATTAGTTTAGTTATTATTTTTAAGTATTTTCCGGAGGATTTGACTCCCGATCTGTTCTGTTCCGCTTTTACGGAAGTAGTAAGTTTTCTTTATTTAATAAAATGCTGTTTTAATTTATGTTTGCATAGTATGAGTTAGGGTCCGGATCTCTGGGTCCGGACTAGTTTGGTTGTTTATTTTTGATGTTAAATTAATGTTGGAATGGTTAATCTATTGTTCTTGCCTTATTTAGTTAATTAATGTCGGAAGATTTAATTAGCTATTTATTGAGAAAATATTGTATGCCAAAAGGTTATGATATTCAAGTGCAACGGATTAAGTACAAATCTAGAAATGGATGAGTAGTAATAAAAATATTATTATTCCAACTGTTAATTTAATATGATAAAATAGATTTAAATGATGTCCAGACCCTAGGTCCAGATCTGCACTTATACTATGTAAAATTAATTTATTATTTTTACTCTACTCTTTTTATAATCGTTTCGAGAAGACTTTCATAAATCAATCCTAACTTTCGCCTAGTTAGAGTAATTAAACTAATTCCCTTCGTCCACTCCTTGAGAGATACGACACTCGGAGAGAAAACTAACCCTTTACTGGGAAGGTTTACTACCCAAAAAACTACAACTGTCAAATGGCGCCGTTGCCGGGGAGTGGCACGGCATTAGTTTAATTTCTTCTAATTAGCTTGGGTGAAGATTGGTTGGAACGATCTTCTCACTTCTTTTTTTCACCAACCACCCGTAATAATTATTATGGACAACTCCAGTGGTTATTACGGCCCGCCTTCTTACTAGCAATCACCCAACCGCCCTCCGTACCAAACCCACCAAACCTATCACCCACATCAAAACTCATATAATGACGACTACCAAGCCAACAATAGATTTGACTACTATCCCTACCATGAGGAACCACCATATGATACCCCGTCTAGAAACTTTGGATATTCTCCATACCAAGATCCTGATGGGGATGATTATTATGAACCTCATGGTGACCAAGATGACTATGACCAATTTGGGCCTATGCGCGACGATCAATCTGATCCACTCGTCGAAGAAATAATAAGATTAGAACAGAAAATCTTCTATTTCGACGAACTTTTATTTGCTGAAGGCTCGTGGTACGAACCACCCTACTCCCGTGACTACACTTTGTTTGCTGAAGAACAAATTGAAGCAAAAAAGGTGGCAATTCGAGAAAGAGCAAAACTTCTCGAATCAGTTCGGAAGGAAAAGGAGTTCGAAAGGAGATTATGCGATGGATCATGTATGATGCAGAAAATGCTAGATGACTTCCAAAGAGAGAGACTAGAAGCTGAGGCTAAAGCTGATAAATTAGTCAATGATCTCTGCAAGGCTGTTGAACTTAAACACTCCTTCCAATCTCAAGATCAAATGAGGGAGATTAATGTTCAAAAAGAGGCTCTAGAACCTAAGACCAACCCTGAACCCATCAACCAACAGGTCCCGGTTCTGGAAGATTCACCTAATTCCGCACCATCACAGAAACCCGAGAGCATAACAACTCTCGCTAGGGCTACTGTGGTGATATTACCTGAATCTCTTCCTAGCCAAGACCCAACTAGCATAGTTGTACATGAGGTGGAACCAACTGAGGGACCTGACTCAGAACCACCTATGCTTATTCAAGAAAAGAAGGAGGAGGAAGTTTTGCCTACGGCAATAAACGACCATCTCATTAATGGTGTTGAAGACACACCTCCAAAGGAACCTGTTTTGGAGGAGATAGAGCCCATTACCTGCCCCCAAGATTCCAATATCCAAGAGTCTGAGGAGGAAACATTGTGCACGGAAAACCCAACTTCGTCTATAGAAACCTGTGCAAATAATCCTTCACCAGGATATTCAGACCAAACTTTATTTGACTCCTTACATGACGGGTGTAACCCGGTTTGCCCGGAGGATAGTTGGAGCCAAAAGAGTTGGGATGAACTTCTGGTAAGTGACACTGAAGACTCATCCATGGGGGAAAGCACGGTCGTCATCATCAAACCACAAATGGATAGTCAGCCTATTGAAGATAAGGAAGGAATCAATTTCACAATCAAAGCTAATGATGTGGATCAACTGAGGAGACTTCCGCCACCACCCACCTATCTAGAGTCTCCTCCTTTTATCCTGTTGCCGCCAAGCCGCAGGGACGAGTCAAGGATCCTGGACCTTGACCGAGCAAAGATTCAAACAAGGTGGCATCAGAAGAGAGTCAGAAGTGCCAAACTTTATGACTCTCGGATCGGAAAGTCGCGGAAAAAGTGGGTGAGCGTCGAGCTACGGACGTTAAAGAAGCGCTTAACGGGAGGCAACCCGTCATTCAAATAACTAAAATATTTAAATAAATTCAATAATTTTATTTGTTGTTCTTGAGTTTCTACTTGCCGCACCAGTTCTGGGGGCAAGATTTTATGTGTTTGTTTATGTGTGTGCAGATGCCTCATCGTCCTTCTTACCCTACTGTGGACCGTAATGAGGTCCAACTGATTGATGCTGCTTCTAGGATGAGGTTCGATGAGTGGGGACACTCACGGGTGTTACACGAGTCTGTGTGTCTTGCTCAGGACACATTGACGGACTATGGCTATGCAGAGGAGATGGAGGAGCTGCTTAAGGGGACCAGATGGCAGCGCCTGCTTCAGATGAGGGCAGAGTCTAGCCTACCACTGACCATCGAGTTCTTATGCTCGATATCTACTGTCCCGGAGATTGAGTCACGCCAGATGACTCACACTTTGATCACTGCTGATACCACATTTGCTTTCACTCTTGCGGGCTAGTCATTTCATTTGACAGTGAGAGAGATGGCTGTTCGTCTCGGGATCTACACCCAGGAGGAGACCGAGTAGCCTGAGTTCTACGACGATCCCTTTTAACTTCCCGCAGATTTTGATGCTATAGCTTTCTGGAGGGAGCACTCATCTGACGACAAGGAGTTCGTGAACAAGAAGAGTAAGGCACGCTACTGGATTCGGCCCAGCTGGAGGATCCTATCTTTTGTTCTTTCGACATCCTTCTTTGGGAGGCTGTCGAACACTGATAGGGTCTACGAGGAGGATATGTTTGTCTTCTGGAGCTTGCACGACCGCCAGCCGGCGAACGTGGCTATGTACCTGGCCAGATTCTTATACTCCTAGTCCTACGGGTGTAGAACGCACTTGGTGTGTGGGTTTGTGATTACTTTGCTCTTTCGCTCCCTCGTGGGGGACACACCCATCCCACGGCCTGTGCAGTTGATGAGGGATTTAGATGCCGGCATGCTCCGGAATGCTCACATCCACCGGAGACTCTTTCCTAGCTCTTCTGAGAGCACTACGGCCTCTACTGGCCGCACTTCACATGATATTGGAGAGTCATCCGGTCAGAGAGATCGTCTCAGTGCCTTCCTCGTCGACAACCTACCAGAGCACAGTTGGCTCGCGCTCAGACGGAGGTAGCACCGGCATGGGCCTAGCAGCTCTTGCAGAACCAGAACGCACTTATGCAGTCCGTTGCGGCACTCCAGCAGCAGGTGCATGGTTTAGACAGGATACGTGAGGCATTGGGTTTCGAAAACCCGACAAACCTCCCTCCGCGTCAGCAGTAGCCCAGAGATGACAATTCCTCCACCTCTCGGCCTCCGCAGTGATCTCCTACTTTCTTCAGAACTTTTTATCTTATTTGAGCTGGAATTGATGACTTGACTGGTTTATTTGGATTCCTGTTTGACTTCTCCTGGTAAACTTTTATGGTTATGCTTATTTACTATTTCAATCATCATTTTGAATATGTTACATATGCAACCATCTTAGTCATCATATCCTTGGTATTTCAACCAAAAATTCTACTCTGAAACACTTTTTTTTTTGTCGCGAGGGCGCGGTTCCGTTCAAGTGTGAGGAAGATGTGAATTATTGGTTAAAATATTCCGGGTTAGAATTGTTTGTTTTGCATATTTGTGGGTAAAGATTTTATAAGTATGGTCATCAACTCTTTTGTTTAAATAATTAAATTTTTAGTTATCACCCATAAAAACTGGGAATTTTTAAATTTTTTGTCAACTTTTATTCTTTTTCCCTAATTTTTTTTTCAAACGATTTCTAAAATCATTTGGGATACATTAGTATTTTCTAAGTTTTTTTAGATCAATCAAGTTTCAAATAGCCTCTTTAAAAATGTCATTTCTCATAAAAGTTTTTTTAAATATAAGGGTCTATATATAAAAAAATTCTAATGGTTTAAATTTTATTGGGATTGCTCTTAAGTGATGAATTGGAAATTCTATCTCCGTAAAGGGGCTCTGCTTCTCCCGCTAATCGCATAAGGCGAGGGAGCAAGTATGCATTTGTCATAGAATACATCCACAATCTCAGTAATGCAATATGCCTTGGCATTTTGAGAATTCTCTCATGATAAATAATGCTTAATAAAATAAATAGGCCCGTATTGTTTGACGAAAACCTTTTTGGAAATCCATTTTTTAGAGCTTTTAAACTCTTTTTTATTTTAAAATAATCCTTAGAAATATGACTATCCCAATGAAACATTTAGAGTTTAGTTTGATTTAATTGGGTAAAAATATTAGTTTGACAAAATATTTTCAAATTTCTAGCAATATGGGTGAGAATCTATAAATTTATTTTTTTTCACATAAAAACGTTGATGACCATCTTATCCTTCCTTTCCTCCAAATTGTCTAATTTAAACTTTTCTTCTGTGATGACTAATTTGTTTTCATATCTAACTTATTCAATTTGTTGCTTGAGGGCAAGCAACGTTTAAGTGTGAGGAATTTGATAAGTTCATTTTGTTCTTATTTTATTCCACATATTTTAAGCGTTATTGCACGAAAATAGTAATAAATTTACCCATTGAAAGTGTCTACTAGTGACAAAACTGATGTTTTGTCTCAAGAAGAATAAAATACCGGTTTTAAATTACATTAAGTGGATTTGTCAATTTTATGTACAAATTGGATAAAAAGTTTCAGATTTTAAAGATCATGATACTTCGGAGGTAGAAATCATTGTCCGGGAGCCAATTGGGCCAATACGGAACAACTTCGGGCCCAAAATCACGAGAAACCGCAATTAGAAGCAAAATGGGCGCTGGATTTGGTTCCTGGGCGTCGAAAGTTGGACGCCTGGGGTAGTTGGACGCCCAAGCAAGGCTGGTGACACGGAAATGACACGCGGCGCAGCAGGAGTGGATGGAACACGTGGTCAGGGGACGGGCGTCAAAAGTTGGACGCCCAGGGAGTTGGACGCCCGCGGTTGCTGCCCTATAAATACCACGCGATCTCCACCATTCCAAACACCATCTCACAACCCATTTCGGGTTTTCCCCTTCAATTTGCTCAATATT
Source organism: Cuscuta campestris (assembly GCA_900332095.2). Classification (NCBI taxonomy): domain Eukaryota; kingdom Viridiplantae; phylum Streptophyta; class Magnoliopsida; order Solanales; family Convolvulaceae; genus Cuscuta; species Cuscuta campestris. Next base: position 1,978,983 of record OOIL02004034.1, on the reverse strand, counting down.
TCATTGTATATTAGTTTAGTTATTATTTTTAAGTATTTTCCGGAGGATTTGACTCCCGATCTGTTCTGTTCCGCTTTTACGGAAGTAGTAAGTTTTCTTTATTTAATAAAATGCTGNAAAGTTGGACGCCCAGGGAGTTGGACGCCCGCGGTTGCTGCCCTATAAATACCACGCGATCTCCACCATTCCAAACACCATCTCACAACCCATTTCGGGTTTTCCCCTTCAATTTGCTCAATATTTCATTGTATATTAGTTTAGTTATTATTTTTAAGTATTTTCCGGAGGATTTGACTCCCGATCTGTTCTGTTCCGCTTTTACGGAAGTAGTAAGTTTTCTTTATTTAATAAAATGCTGATTTAATTTATGTTTGCATAGTATGAGTTAGGGTCCGGATCTCTGGGTCCGGACTAGTTTGGTTGTTTATTTTTGATGTTAAATTAATGTTTGAATGGTTAATCTATTGTTCTTGCCTTATTTGGTTAATTAATGTCGGAAGATTTAATTAGCTATTTATTGAGAAAATATTGTATGCCAAAAGGTTATGATATTCAAGTGCAACGGATTAAGTACAAATCTAGAATTGGATGAGTAGTAATAGAAATATTATTATTCCAACTGTTAATTTAATATGATAAAATAGATCCAAATGATGTCCAGACCCTAGGTCCAGATCTGCACTTATACTATGTAAAATTAATTTATTATTTTTACTCTACTCTTTTTATAATCGTTTCGAGAAGACTTTCATAAACCAATCCTAACTTTCGCCTAGTTAGAGTAATTAAACTAATTCCCTTTGTCCACTCCTCGAGAGATACGACACTCGGAGAGAAAACTAACCCTTTACTGGGAAGGTTTACTACCCGAAAAACTACAACTGTCAGGAATGTATGGCTAGTGGTGGGGAAGGGTTTTGGCTTTTTGTGGGTGTTTATGTTGGGATTGTGTGTTTTAATTGGCCAGGAAATAAAAGGAAGGAAGGGAAGGTTCTACTTGTTTATTAAAAGGCTTAAAAGAAGAAAAATAACAACAAACAAAAAGGTTTTATTTTACACACTCTTATTTTCGGACCTGGGCTAAAATAAGAGTAGGAGGAACTTTATTTTGGATATCAAATGGAAATAAAGTACTTTTGGATATTTGGGGTTGGGTTGGACGGAATGAGGATTGGCCAGCGGAACCATGAGGTCAAAAACGAAAGTTATTTGGCCTTTTGGGTTAAAGGACTTTGAATTCTTACTAAAATGGATCATAATGTTTGAACCTAAGTCCTTTGGTTCCCATGGGAGTGTGGGACATCGGGGAGGGTAGGATAGGGCCGGGCCCTGATATAACAGTCGTTCTTTCCTTCGAAAGTGGGCATGTCAACCTTGAAATCAGAGGCTGACTTCTCTGGATTTCTAGTTCTTAGGGTAGCAACAGAACTAGCATCATCTTCATCTTCACTTTCTTCAGGAGTTTGAACCATACTCATCTTGAATTTAGTGAGCTTTGCCACTTCTTTTGCCAAGTATTCAACTTGAGCCTTCAATTCTGCATTGGAAGCAATAAGCTCTTCTTGGGACATAATTTGAGTTGTGTGAGACATGGTTTAAAAGAACCAGGTGTAGGGAAAGAGGGGTGTAGTTGGTGATGTGAAGAAAATTCAGCAAGGTAAGATAGTCGATTATTTGAGTTTGATAATCGATTATCGATGCTATCAGGATCAAGATTGGGAGAGAAAGAGAGAATGAGAGGGAAGTGTTTGTGGTCCTCAAAGAGATGTTCAACAAGCTTTGATACCAAATGTTATACCCGAGACCCGGGGTAGTCTAGGATATCAACTTAAGAAGAGGAAGAGGGAGAGAAGGATGTAGAAATATAGGGGAGGCTGAATTCAGGAGAAATCAAAGGAGAGGGAAAGAAGCATTTATCAAGTGAATAATAAGAGGAATCACACACACTTATCTTCACTCGGGTTAAACTCTAGTATTTAAATAAGGAATCACTCAACTTATTTAATATATCTAGAACCTAAAACTCCCATTTAAGAGAACCACTCTTAAGATATAGAATTAGGATTTAATATATAGAATTTAGAGAGAGAACTGAGCAGGAAACTTATATTATCACAATATATTTTTACAAGCTGATTATACATTGATCCAGGGCTGAAATATATAGGCCATGGAATGGATAAAACAATACAACAATCATGATTACATGATAAATAAAATACAACAAAGGAAACTTCCCACTTCTTTCCTACAAAATAAAACAAATGCTGTGCATGTGTTAATATCCCAAATGAGTTGAATTCTTGGCTAATGATCAGGGATTTTGGCATGTATTTTGAGTGGTTTTATGTATGATTTTCGTCCTTAGGGTGAAGGAATAAAGGAAACAACATGGCTTGACTTCTAGTGAAATATAGGACAGAATATTACTATTCAATCAAAGACTTTTTGGGCAGGCACATGGNATGATAAATAAAATACAACAAAGGAAACTTCCCACTTCTTTCCTACAAAATAAAACAAATGCTGTGCATGTGTTAATATCCCAAATGAGTTGAATTCTTGGCTAATGATCAGGGATTTTGGCATGTATTTTGAGTGGTTTTATGTATGATTTTCGTCCTTAGGGTGAAGGAATAAAGGAAACAACATGGCTTGACTTCTAGTGAAATATAGGACAGAATATTACTATTCAATCAAAGACTTTTTGGGCAGGCACATGGGTGAGGGATTAAGCTTATAAAAGTCTTTGATTTTGTTGAATAATAACATGGGAATTTCGTCCATATATAGTGGGAATGGTATGTAGTCAAGTGTGTTCCTAAATGGCAAAACCTTTACTGTTAAATCAGAGACTACTTCGGTTTCCAAGTTCCGAGACAGGTGATAATCGATTATCTCTTGCTGATAATCGATTAATAGGGTTTGATACAGAATGAGGAATGTTCTGAGGAATCAAATAGTCGATTGTCTCTACAAGATAATCGATTCACAAGGATTTACCCCAAACTGGATATCTTCTAAGATGAGTGATAATCGATTTTCTTTAGGGAGATAATCGATTATGGAGCATTTGCAGGAATATGTTGAGAGGATTCAGAAGGAAGCAATAGTCGATTATCTATGTTGGATAATCGAGTATCATGTCTAAAAAAAATAAACAAAGGTTTTATTCTGCCTTTTGTTGTTCACCTTCGGCCTGTGCTTAGTAATGAATAACAAAGACTTTATTTGGACAGATAAAATGATTTTGGATGTTTGTGGGAGAAGGTTTGTGGGTTATGGTTTGGCTTAGGGAGCGTTTTGGGCAGCAAGGGTTATGGTTTGGGCTTTTTGATGGAAAGAAGAAATGAATTCAACCCAATAAGGATTATAACAATTAAGCAATAACTCCTGATTTTGCTTACCCTTTGGTGATGCATGGTGGGGTAAAACAAAAATCATCACAGCCATAAACTCATTCACACCGGAGTAAAATGGATACATTTCAGGCTATGTTCGTTTGAGGCACTGAAGAAACCGACGCTATATGGCGTGGCGTTACCGAATTAACCACCGTTATAGCCCAGATTTGAAATTAGTTTTGTGCTTGAGTCATTAGAAACGAATTCGCCATGGCTGCAACAACGTTTAATTCCATAGTGCCACACCAAGATACGTTCATTCCTACGATGCCTCAAACTTAAAGAGACTAAAGATCTCATAAACAGATTTCGTTTCTTCAAAATCATCACAGCCATAAGCTCATACACAGACCCCCGTGAATGGCTACATTTCACGCAATTTAAGAAACCAAATCGCAATGGAGTCTAAAATGGTGCTTAATTGCGTAACATCGCGCCATATTATATTGGTTTCTTAAATTGCCTGAAATGAACAAAGCCTGAAAATCAGAGAAACATATTTCATTACTTCAAAATCATCATATGCCATAAAATTTTTACTCACACCACCACGAAATTTAGGCGTTTGAGGTAATGAAAGAAACCAAATCGCCATGGCTGCATCAACGGTGGTTAATTCCGTAACGCCACGCCAAGTTGCATTCAGTTCTTCAATGCCTCAAACTGTAAAAACCTGAAAATCAAAGTAATTAATTTCATAAATTCAAAATCTGAACACCCGTAAATTCTTATACCATTTCTTATACACAACCACCCAAAATTGATACACTTGAGGCAATCTAAGAAACGAAATTGCCATGGCTGGTATAATGGTGGACTGGTTAGTAAGGTAACCCAATGCCAAGTTACGTTCAGTTTCTTCACTGCCTCAAACAAACAAAGCCTAAAAATCACTGTAACAGAATTGGGAAGCCTAAGTATCAGGGCCTAAAACCGTTTTAGCTCACATTTAAAATCCAGTGTTGGGCTTGAGTCATATCAGAAATGAATTTGCCATGGCTGCAACAGCGGTTAAATCCGTAATGCCACGCCAAGATACGTTCGTTTCTTATATGAACAAAGGCTAAAAATCTCATAAACGGATTTCGTTTCTTCAAAATCATCACAGCCATAAACTCATTCACACTGGAGTAAAATGGATACATTTGAAATTGGTTTTGTGCTTAAGTCATTAGAAACGAATTCGCCATGGCTGCAACAACGTTTAATTCCGTAGTGCCACACCAAGATACGTTCAATCCTACGATGCCTCAAACTTAAAGAGACTAAAGATCTCATAAACAGATTTCGTTTCTTCAAAATCATCACAGCCATAAACTCATACACAGACCCACGTGATTTGCAACTTTCAGTCAATTTAAGAAACCAAATCGCAATGGATTTTACAATGGTGATTAAAATTCGTAACACCGCGCCATATTACATTGGTTTCTTAAATTTCTTGAAATGAACAAAGCCTGAAAATCAGAGAAACATATTTCATTACTTCAAAATCATCATATGCCATAAAAGTTTTACTCACACCAGCACGAAATTTAGGCGTTGGAGGCAATGAAAGAAACCAAATTTCCATGGCTTGTATAATGGTGGTTAGTAAGGTAACACAACGCCAAGTTATGTTCAGATTTCTTCGCTGCCTCAAACAAACAAAGCCTAAAAATCACTGTAGCAGAATTGGGAAGCCTAAAAATGAGAGCCTAAATTCGTTTTAGCTCAGATTTGAAATCCAGTGTTGGGCTTGAGTCATATAAGAAACGAATTCGCCATGGCCGCAAAAGCGGTTGAATCCGTAATGCCACGCCAAGATACATTCGTTTCTTATATGAACAAAGGCTAAAAATCTCAGAAACGGATTTCGTTTCTTCAAAATCATCACAGCCATAAACTCATTCACACCGGAGTAAAATGGATACATTTCAGGCTATGTTTGTTTGAGGCATTGAAGAAACCGACGCGATATGGCGTGGCGTTACCGAATTAACCACCGTTGTAGCTCAAATTTGAAATTGGTTTTGTGCTTGAGTCATTAGAAACGAATTCGCCATGGCTGCAACAACGTTTAATTCCGTAGTGCCACACCAAGATACGTTCATTCCTACGATGCCTCAAACTTAAAGAGACTAAAGATCTCATAAACAGATTTTGTTTCTTCAAAATCATCACAGCCATAAACTCATACACAGACCCACGTGAATGGCTACATTTCAGGCAATTTAAGAAACCAAATTGCAATGGATTCTACAATGGTGTTTAAATGCGTAACACCGCGCCATGTTACATTGGTTTCTTAAATTGCCTGAAATGAACAAAGCCTGAAAATCGGAGAAACATATTTCATTACATCAAAATCATCATATGCCATAAAAGTTTTACTCACCAGCATGAAATTTAGGCGTTGGAGGCAATGAAAGAAACCAAATTGCCATGGCTGGTATAATGGTGGTTAGTAAGGTGACCAAACGCCAAGTTACTTTCAGGTTTCTTCACTGCCTCAAACAAACAAAGCCTAAAAATCACTGTAACAGAATTGGGAAGCCTAAAAATCAGAGCCTAAAACCGTTTTATCTCAGATTTGAAATCCAGTGTTGTGCTTGAGTCATATAAGAAACGAATTCGCCATGGCTGCAACAGCGGTTGAATCCGTAATGCCACGTAAAGATACGTTCGTTTCTTATATGAACAAAGGCTAAAAATCTCAAAAACGGATTTCGTTTCTTCAAAATCATCACAGCCATAAACTCATTCACACCGGAGTAAAATGGATACATTTCAGGCTATGTTCGTTTGAGGCATTGAAGAAATCGACGCGATATGGTAGGGCGTTACCGAATTAACCACCGTTGTAGCCCAGATTTGAAATTAGTTTTGTGCTTGAGTCATTAGAAACAAATTCGCCATGGCTGCAACAACGTTTAATTCCGTAGTGCCACACCAAGATACGTTCAATCCTACGATGCCTCAAACTTAAAGAGACTAAAGATCTCATAAACAGATTTCGCTTCTTCAAAATCATCACAGCCATAAACTCATACACAGTCCCACGTGAATGGCTACATTTCAGGCAATTTAAGAAACCAAATCGGAATGGAGCCTACAATGGTGCTTAATTGCGAAACACCGTGCCATATTACATTGGTTTCTTAAATTGCCTGAAATGAACAAAGCCTGAAAATCAGAGAAACATATTTCATTACTTCAAAATCATCATATGCCATAAAATATTTACTCACACCAGCACGAAATTTAGGCGTTTGAGGCATTGAAAGAAACCAAATCGCCATGGCTGCTTCAACGGTGGTTAATTCCGTAACGCCACGCCAAGTTGCATTGAATTCTTCAATGCCTCAAACTGTAAAAACCTGAAAATCAAAGGGTTAATATCTAAGTGTTATGATCCTTTTTGGGCTGAACTCATTAACCTTTCGTACCCTAAAAGCCAAACCATAACCCTGCTCCTCCAAAGCTCTTCTTGATATCAAGCCTTTCCATATCCTTCCCAAATATCCAAAGTCTTTTATTTCCATTTAATAAACAAAATAAAGTCCTTTCTCTCCTTTTTAGCCCTGAACGAGAATGAGGTCAGAAGGACAAACCTTGTGTATTATTTTTACTTCTGTTATTCCTTTTAATTAAAATAAAACCTCCCTTTCACTTCCCTACTTCAAACCCACGAATTTCCCAACTCTTTTACCCAAAATTCAGGCCACATTATGTTCCACAAAACAAAAACAAAATCAGGAAAAGTTTTCCTTGATTGAATAGTGCTGATTTTGTCCTGTTATTCAAAACCCAATCCCCTTCATATTCTTCAGCATATGGCCGAATTTCCCACTCCAAATATCCATAAACACAACTCCATTTACCAAGGATAAAGATAAAAACATCAAGGAATCAAAATCATTGATTGAATAGTGCAAACTTTGTCACATTATCCTTAATTGTCAAAGTTACAATTTTCCTTGATTTCCTTCTCACATGGCAGGAATTAATGAACCATACTAAGCCAAAATCCCAGCCTTTTAATCCCCTTTTCTTGGTCAATGAGTGCTGCCCACTAAGAATAATAACACATGGATATTAATCACATGATTTGTAGGAAAGTGAAGTGTAATTTCCCTTATTTTGCATTATATATTTCGGCCATGAGGCCTTGTAAAGATCATCTCATTTTCATTATCAATATTACTCTTGAAGTGTTCCCTGAATTGGTGTGAAGCTAGTTCAATCCATTTCCTAATGAAATATCTCTAAAGTTGGCCACTTTTGAGTGTGTGTTAGGAGTCTATTTAATACTTTAATAGTGATTATTATTGTATAAAATAGATAACAGCCCCAAATATATATTAAGAGTGTGTTTATCTCTTACATATTGTTTGGTTTATCCCTATTCAAAAAATCCCAAAAACATTTTCTCTGTTTTTCTTCTGATCCTGATTCTGAACTTCTGAATAATCGATTATCCTTAACTGATAATCGACTATTGTAGTCTGCAGATTCTTCTCCAAAATACAAAACTTCTCATGATCGATTTTCAATAATTTGATAATCGATTATCGTCATCCTCAGGAAGTATCCAGTTCCGAGTAAATCCTTGTAAATCGATTGTCTTGTAGTGTCAATCGACTTTTGGGTTCCTCAGAACATTCCCAGTTCTGTATCAGATCCTGTTAATCGATTTACTGAGCTAGTTAATCGATTTTCTCCCACTTCCAAATCCTGAGTGAATCATTTCCTGTGTTTGAGTACAACATTTGGTATCAAAGCTTGTTGTTAACATCTCTAAAGGACCAAACACACTTCCCTCACCTTCCTAATCCTTCCTTGATATTTTATCCCAAATATATCACACAAGGTCCACAAATCGGCCCAACCAAACACCATGTCAAATACCACTCAAAACATGACCCATGAAGAACTTGTGGCTTCAAATGCAGCCCTGCAAGCTCAAGTTGATTATCTAGCCAAGCAAATAGCCCAGCTCACTAAACAAAAGCTAGCTATGTTGCAATCCAGTGATGATGAAGAAGACGCTAGTTCAAGTGCCACCATCAGAACTAAAGCTCAAGATAAGTCCGGTTCTGATTTCAAACTGGATATTCCCATCTTTGAAGGAAAGAATGATCCGGATGAGTTCCTTGAATTGCTGGAAACAGTGGAAAGAGTATTTGATTTCAAAGAAGTATCCGACGAGAAAAAGGTCAAGCTTGTAGCCTTGAAGTTTCGGAAATATGCATCTACCTGGTGGTCCAACATCAAAACCAAGAGGAGTCGAGATAAGAAACCCCCGGTTGATACCTGGCAAAAGATGAAGACTCTCTTGAAAAAGAAGTTCCTACCTACTGAGTACGTACGCGAGAATTTTGCTAGGCTTCAAACGCTTAGACAAGGTTCAAAATCTGTTGAGGATTACACCAGAGAATTTGAAGAACTCTTGCTAAGGTGCAATCTGCAGGAGAATGAAGAACAAACCTTCGTAAGGTATCTTTTTGGCTTAAATACTCAAATAGCCAACACGGTTGAATTACAAGGTTTCAACACTTTTTAAGAGCTCACTAAATTAGCTCTTAAAGTGGAATCTCAAATCAGGAAATCCAAAGCCATTTTCTCCCGAACCACTTCCTCTTACTCAAAGCCAACTTACACTCCACCAAAATCCACCTCTACTACCCAGGGTCTGCCCCAAAATTCCAAAACCACACCTCTTTCCAAATCATCTTCCACCTCCCTTACACCTAAAACAGCCCCTCCAACCAACAAAAGAGCTCCCATTTGTTACCGTTGTCAAGGTACCGGTCACTATGCCAATGAGTGCCCGAACAAAAAGGTGATGGCCCTTGTTGAATATGATGATGAAGACTTTGACCACTCTTTGGTTGAAGAGGAGAAATCCGAAGAAGAAGAAGAATGTGTTGGCCCAGATGACGGTGAACTTTTGGTCATCCGAAGGACTTTAAGTGCCATTCCCTGCCTCGAAGAACAACTACAACGAGAGAACATATTTCACACTCGTTGTACAATCCAAAAGAAGGTATGCTCCCTAATTATTGATAGTGGGAGTTGTTCTAATGTAGCTGCCAAGACCATGGTGGAAAAGCTTAACTTAAGCTTGTTTCCTCATCCTAAACCTTACACGATTCAATGGTTGAATCAAGGTAAAGGTTTACGAGTTGATACCCGCTGTTTAATTTCCTTGAGCATTGGCAAAACCTACAAAGATGATATTTGGTGTGATATCATACCCATGGATGCATGCCATGTCCTTTTCGGACGTCCTTGGTTGTTTGATAACAAAGTGCAGCACGATGGTTATCTAAACACTTATTCATTTCTAATGAAAAAGAAGAAGATCACCCTCACACCCTTACTTCCCTCCTCCTCGTCCACTGTCCAAAACAGCCAAGAAAATCACCCCACTCTCATTTCCACCATACTCCAATCTGAACACCATGAGTTCAATGAATTTAAAAACCTCATCCTCCTTGATCTTGAAGAAACTGAACCCAATATTGTTCCAAAACAGCCCCACCCTTTAGCCCAGCCAATCCTTGAAAAATATGCCCATGTATTTCCTGAAGACGTACCACACGGTCTTCCTCCCAAAAGAGATATCCAACACAAGATAGATCTTACTCCCGGAGCTGCTTTGCCCAACAAACCGGCATATAGAATGAATCCTGAAGAGACAAAAGAAATCTAGCGTCAAGTGGATAAATTGCTAGAAAAGGGATTCATTAGGGAGAGCCTAAGTCCTTGTGCTGTCCCAGCCTTGTTAGTACCAAAGAAGAATGGTACATGGAGGATGTGTTGTGATAGCCGTGCCATCAACAAAATTACCATAAAGTATAGGTATCCCATACCTAGACTTGAAGATATGCTGGACGAGCTACACAGTTCTAAGATCTTCTCAAAAATCGATCTTAGAAGTGGTTATCATCAAATCAGGATTTTTGAAGGAGATGAATGGAAAACTGCTTTCAAGACTAAGTTTGGTCTTTACGAGTGGTTGGTTATGCCTTTTGGTTTAACTAACGCCCCGAGCACGTTCATGAGATTGATGAACCAGATCCTGAAGCCGTTTATAGGTCATTTTGTCGTTGTCTACTTTGACGACATCTTGATTTATAGCAAGAATGAAGAAGAACATATCAATCACCTCACTTTGGTGATTAAGAAGCTTGATGAAGAACAATTGTATGGCAACCTGGAGAAAAGCCAATTCTTCTCTCAAGAAACTGAATTTTTGGGATATTTTATCTCAAATGAAGGGATCAAAGTTGATGAGAGAAAAACGCAGGCCATACGAGATTGGCCCATACCAACCACTATGCAACAGGTCAGGAGTTTTCANGTATTATCCCAAGAAGGCCACCCCGTGTCATATTTTAGTGAGAAGTTGAACGACACCCGAAGGAGATATTCAACTTATGACAAAGAGTTTTACGCTCTTGTACGATCTCTTGAGCATTGGAGGCATTATTTGATTAGCAAGGAGTTTATACTCCATTCTGATCATGAAGCGCTGAAGTACATCCAAGGGCAACATAAACTCCGACCCCGTCATGCCAAATGGGTCGAATTCATCCAAACCTTCACCTTCTCCATAAAACACAAGAGCGGGACCCTGAACAAAGGCGCTGACGCCTTATCCCGGCGACATTTATTACTAACGGTACTTAGTACCAAACTTGTTGGCTTTGATATGTTGCAGGGATTGTACAAAGATGATGAAGATTTCAAGGAGGCATACCATAAGTGTCTCACACGGCCCTCTGGTAACTTCCTCATCAAAGACGGTTTTCTGTTTCGTGGCAACCAACTATGTATCCCTAAATGTAGCTTGCGCAAAACAATAATCGAGGAAGTTCATGGCGGTTCTTTGGCTGGTCATTTCGGGATGGATAAAACGTATATGATGCTTCAAGAGCATTATTACTGGCCAAAGATGGAAAGAGACACCGAACATTTCATTCGACGTTGTACTACTTGTCAACTCGCCAAAAGCCACTCCAAAGCCACACAAGGAATGCATATGCTGCTGCCTGTCCCACAAGCTCCCTGGGAAGACGTGAGTCTAGATTTCATCACTTACCACGAACGCAGCGAGGAAAGGATTCAATCATGGTGGTGGTTGATCGATTTTCAAAGATGGCACACTTTGTTCCGTGCCTAACAACTAATGATGCTTCACAAATTGCAGATTTATACTTTAGGGATATTGTCAAACTTCATGGCATTCCCCGAAGTATGGTTTCCGATCGAGATAGCAAATTCTTAAGTCATTTTTGGATGACTTTGTGGAGAAAAATGGGTACTAAACTCAAGTTTAGTACATCAAGCCACCCGCAAACCGATGGCCAGACGGAAGTAACAAACCGAACACTTGGTACCATCCTTCGTGCCATCATCAAGAAGAACATCAAACAGTGGGAAGATTTGCTTCCTCATGCCGAATTTGCTTACAATCGCAGTCCAAGCAAAACAACAGGCGTTTCACCATTTGTTACTGTTTATGGTGTTAATCCCCTTACCCCACTTGATCTTAATCCAATTTTAACAGCTACAAAGTATAGTTGGGAAGCGGAGAAACGAGCACAGGAGATACAAGATATCCACAACAAAGTCCGCGCAAAAATTGAGAAAATGAATGAGCGCGTTAGTGAAAAGATCAACAAGCGACGCAAGAAGATGGATTTCCAGCCCGGAGATCTTGTGTGGATCCACCTTAGAAAAGAGCGTTTTCCCTCAAAACGCAAATCCAAGTTACTCCCCCGAGGAGATGGTCCGTTCGAAGTTTTAGCTAAGGTCAACGACAACGCATACAAGATAGACATGCCTGGAGACTATGGAGTTTCAGCCACGTTCAATGTCACGGATCTCAGCCCGTACTTTGAACCTGAAGATATTCCGAGTTTGAGGTCAAACTCTTCTGAAGAAGGGGAGGATGATGTACCCCGGGATGCTCCTACAAGCACGGAGGTTACACCACAAACCATAAAACAAATCAAAGGGTTAATATCTAAGTGTTATGATCCTTTTTGGGTTGAACTCATTAACCTTTCGTACCCTAAAACCCAAACCATAACCCTGCTCCTCCAAAGCTCTTCTTGATATCAAGCCTTTCCATATCCTTCCCAAATATCCAAAGTCTTTTATTTCCATTTAATAAACAAAATAAAGTCCTTTCTCTCCTTTTTAGCCCTGAACGAGAATGAGGTCAGAAGGACAAACCTTGTGTATTATTTCTACTTCTGTTATTCCTTTTAATTAAAATAAAACCTCCCTTTCACTTCCCTACTTCAAACCCACAAATTTCCCAACTCTTTTACCCAAAATTCAGGCCACATTATGTTCCACAAAACAAAAACAAAATCAGGAAAAGTTTTCCTTGATTGAATAGTGCTGATTTTGTCCTGTTATTCAAAACCCAATCCCCTTCATATTCTTCAGCATATGGCCGAATTTCCCACTCCAAATATCCATAAACACAACTCCATTTACCAAGGATAAAGATAAAAACATCAAGGAATCAAAATCATTGATTGAATAGTGCAAATTTTGTCACATTATCCTTAATTGTCAAAGTTACAATTTTCCTTGATTTCCTTCTCACATGGCAGGAATTAATGAACCATACTAAGCCAAAATCCCAGCCTTTTAATCCCCTTTTCCTGGTCAATGAGTGTTGCCCACTAAGAATAATAACACATGGATATTAATCACATGATTTGTAGGAAAGTGAAGTGTAATTTCCCTTATTTTGCATTATATATTTCGGCCATGAGGCCTTGTAAAGATCATCTCATTTTCATTATCAATATTACTCTTGAAGTATTCCCTGAATTGGTGTGAAGCTAGTTCAATCCATTTCCTAATGAAATATCTCTAAAGTTGGCCACTTTTGAGTGTGTGTTAGGAGTCTATTTAATACTTTAATAGTGATTATTATTGTATAAAATAGATAACAGCCCCAAATATATATTAAGAGTGTGTTTATCTCTTACATATTGTTTGGTTTATCCCTATTCAAAATATCCCAAAAACATTTTCTCTGTTTTTCTTCTGATCCTGATTCTGAACTTCTGAATAATCGATTATCCTTAACTGATAATCGACTATTGTAGTCTGCAGATTCTTCTCCAAAATACAAAACTTCTCATAATCGATTTTCAATAATTTGATAATCGATTATCGTCATCCTCAGGAAGTATCCAGTTCCGAGTAAATCCTTGTAAATCGATTGTCTTGTAGTGTCAATCGACTTTTGGGTTCCTCAGAACATTCCCAGTTCTGTATCAGATCCTGTTAATCGATTTACTGAGCTAGTTAATCGATTATCTCCCACTTCCAAATCCTGAGTGAATCATTTCCTGTGTTTGAGTACAACACCAAGATACATTCGTTTCTTATATGAACAAAGGCTAAAAATCTCAGAAACGGATTTAGTTTCTTCAAAATCATCACAGCCATAAACTCATTCTCACCGGAGTAAAATGGATACATTTCAGGCTATGTTCGTTTGAGGCATTCAAGAAACCGACGCGATATAGCGTGGCGTTACCGAATTAACCAGCGTTGTAGCTCAAATTTGAAATTGGTTTCGTGCTTGAGTCATTAGAAATGAATTCGCCATGGCTGCAACAACGTTTAATTCCGTAGTGCCACAACAAGATACGTTCATTCCTATGATGCCTCAAACTTAAAGAGATTAAAGATCTCATAAACAGATTTCGTTTCTTCAAAATCATCACAGCCATAAACTCATACACAGACCCACGTGAATGGCTACATTTCAGGCAATTTAAGAAACCAAATCGCAATGGATTCTACAATGGTGTTTAAATGCGTAAAACCGCGCCATGTTACATTGGTTTCTTAAATTGCCTGAAATGAACAAATCCTGAAAATCAGAGAAACATATTTCATTACTTCAAAATCATCATATGCCATAAAAGTTTTACTCACACCAGCATGAAATTTAGGCGTTGGAGGCAATGAAAGAAACCAAATTGCCATGGCTGGTATAATGGTGGTTTCTTCACTGTCTCAAACAAACAAAGCCTAAAAATTACTGTAACAGAATTGGGAAGCCTAATAATCAGAGCCTAAAACCGTTTTATCTCAGATTTGAAATACAGTGTTGTGCTTGAGTCATATAAGAAACGAATTCACCATGGCTGCAATAGCGGTTGAATCCGTAATGCCACGCAAAGATACGTTCGTTTCTTATATGAACAAAGGCTAAAAATCTCAGAACCGGATTTCATTTCTTCAAAATCATCACAGCAATAAACTCATTCCCACCGAAGTAAAATGGATACATTTCAGACTATGTTAGTTTGAGGCACTGAAGAAACTGACGCAATATGGCGTGGCGTTACCGAATTAGCCACCGTTGTAGCTCAGATTTGAAATTAGTTTTGTGCTTGAGTGATTAAAAACAAATTCGCCATGGCTGCAACAACGTTTAATTCCATAGTGCCACACCAAGATACGTTCATTCCTACGATGCCTCAAACTTAAAGAGATGTTGAAACACGGGCATGTCACGTTTTCGTACTAAAGCCGTGTTCGTTTTTGTAACAGGTTTTGATAATGCCAAACCGCCGTGATCAAGACAAACATTGAATATACAAGGCGAAGAACGAAGATAAAGAACAAGAGCTAAAAGAGACCAAGAACGAAGACCGCAGTCTTTAGTATTGTTGAGTCGGTCATAATTGTAATCAAGACCGACCCAACCCTCACGCATTGGCTCTTTAGGCTAAAATCTTTCTTGCATTTCTTACATCATAAAAATGTTCTTCAAACTTGTTTAAGTCATTAAAAACACTTGGTGTTCGACCAAACCAAAAACCAAGCCATCCAGCGTTCGGGTTTCAGAAATCGGCGTTCGGCTTTCGGTTATCGGCATTGGTTTTTGGCGTCCAAACCAACCAAGTGGTTTTCAACTTTTTATGATTGGTTTTCTTTCTTTGGCATGTTTAAACGGTTCTCTAACAAAAACACCTTGAAAACCATCTTTCGCTTTTGGTCGTTTGACAAAAATCATTCATAACGGCATAAACTTGGCTAGCCGTGGTTTTCAGTCAAATGACGTGCTTTTTAAAGTGTCTTACTTGATTTCTTAGCCAAATACATCAAATAAGTGTTTTAAACACTTGGTTTTTATTTTGGAGAACTTTGGATTTTTCGGTCGGTTTTTGCATCGGTTGGCTAGGCCGTGGTTAAGGCAAAAACCATGGGTTCTTGACTAACCACCCACCCAGCGATGGGAAGATCTTCCCATCGATGGGTAAGCGGTCCCTTAGCCAAACCAATTTCCAGAACCATGCCAAACAGCGATGGGAAGTTCTA
>OOIL02004034.1:1940637-1953462 GCA_900332095.2 Cuscuta campestris | reverse complement strand
TAATCGATTGTTGGAAATGACGGGGTAAATATGGCGGTGATGAAGGAGTTCTTTTTGGTGTTTTGATTTATGAAGATAGAATAGAATGTGGTTTAGGAAGAGAAAATGGAGAGGAACGAAATGGATAGAGAACAAGGATGGATAAACCAAATAATGAATAAGAGATAAACACACTCTTATTATATTTGGGGCTGATATCTATTTCACACAATAATAATCACTACTAATGTATAAAATAGACTCCTAACACACACTCAAAAGTAGCCAACTTTAGAGATATTTCATTAGGAAATTTGGTTAAAATAGCATCGCACTATTTTAAGATTATACTCAAAAGAGTAAACAAAGTTTTTCATTCAATACAATCTGCTTTTACAATGGTCTCATGGCCAAATTATATACAAAGCAAGGGGAAGGGAAATACAGGGAAATACAACAGCAAATGAAAACAAATGCAACAAGGAAACTTCCTTCAACCCTTACACATGCGTGTCATTATTTCACTACCTCCCAATTGAGTTTAGTTCTTCATAAAAGATAGGGGATTTGAGTGGATTTCTTTTGGCTTTATTTGGATGGAAATTCGGCCATATGTGGAATAAGTCAAGGACATTATGTGGCTGTGATGAAGCATTCCTTGGCCTATTTTGAGGTGCATATTTCGGCCATATGGGTGCAAGACAAAGGAAATAACATGGCCTGATTTTTAGTGATTAATAGAACAAGAAGTTACTATTCAATCAAAGACCTTTTGCTGATTTTTGTCCCTTTGTTGTGTGTGGGTATTTAGGCCTGATTTTGGGAAGGAAATGGTAGGAAATTTCATGGGAAAGGTGTAGGAAAATAAGGGGAAGGTCTTATTTAATGAAAGGAACAAAAGAAATAGAAAACAACACAAAAGGTTTGTCTTTTTGGTCATCATTTTCGTCCAAGGCTAAAAAGGAGGGTAAAGACTTTATTTTGATTATCAAATGAAGATAAAAGACTTTTGGATATTTTGGGAGAGGTTGGGATTTTAGTGGAGCCATCCAAGGGTACATCACTATCGTACCCTCCCCCATGTCCCACACCCGAGGCTGAGCCCACACTCCCCATACCTTCTCTAAACATCCAAAATATTTCCTTTTTAAAATAAAGTTTTTCCTACTCTTATTTTAGCAATGGCCGAAAATAAGAGTGTATAAACCAAAACCTTTTTGTTTGTTGTTATTTTCCTTCTTTTAAGCCTTTCCAATAAACAAATAAAACCCTCTCTCCTTCTCTTTTATTTCCTGGCCAATTAAATCTCACAATCCCAACATAAACACCAACAAAGGGCCAAAATCCTGACCCACCACTAGCCACTCATTCCTGCCCATGTTTCCCTCACAATAACCCAAACCCATATGTCCAAAATCACCCCTAATATTGCCCAGCCCTGTCCCCCTTTATTGGCCAAACACAACCCTTCATTTGTACCCAAATAATAGCCTTAAAACCCAGGAAACAACCACTACAAACCAAAGCTCAAAACCCCCACAAACCCCAGCCCCATCTCTGATTTCAGTCCATTAAGGAGACATGAATGAAGAAAGAGTACCCCATGCTTTGGAGAAGGATGTTGCTAGGAAGTTTCCTAATGTCTACATTCAATGTATTGTGTTTCTTCCCCTTTTCCCTTGCCTATATAACTCAGGCCTTATGGCCATTGTAACAACAACCTTTTGAATATTAAAATCTTTTACTCTTTGAGTATTATTAAAATAGTGTGATGCTATTTTAGCCAAATTCCTAATTCTATATCTTAAGAGTGGTTATCTTAAGTGTGAGTTTTAGGTTCTAGATATTTGATTAAGTTTGTCATATCTTAATTAAATTCTAGATTCAAACCCCAAGTTAGGATAAGAGTGTGTAATATCTCTTAAACACCAACTTGCTTTATCCATCCCTGATTTTCTCCCATTTCATACCTCCCCATTTCTCCTCTTAATCTTACTCTTTTCTTCCATTAAAAATACCCAAAAGAGCTCCCTCATCATCTCCACAAATCCACGCCATTCCCACACAAACATCACAATTACCCACCCAGGTTTCCAGATCCTGATTGCCTTAATAATCGATTATCAATTAAGATAATCGACTATCTCACCCTTCAGGACTTTCTCGGCGTATGCTGCGATTCTCAATAATCAATTATCAAACATAGATAATCGATTATCTCAGTCTTTAGGACTTTCTCGGCGTTTGCTGCAAATCTCAATAATCGATTATCAACTCTTGATAGTCGACTATCTGGTCCCGCAGAATCCTGAACTCAAGTTGCATCATCCCTTGATTCCTCCTCAAAATAACAACTCGTTTAGACCCCCGGTTCGGGTATAACATCTGGTATCAGAGCTTGTTGTTCCACATCCCTCAAGGGGCCAAAACACCATCTCCTACATTCTCTCTTTTGAAACATTTCTCACATCGTCTAAGAAATGTCTCAATATGATGTAGTTGCTGCCCAAGAAAAGTTAAAGAAGGAAGTTGAGCTTATGATGAAACAAGTCAAGGAGCTCACTAATTCAGTGGAGATTCCCACGTTTGAAGGAAGAAATGACCCGGAGAAGTTCTCAAAGTGGTTAGCAAAAGTTGAAGACGTCTTTACACTCAAAGACGTGCCCGAAGACAAGAAGGTCAAGCTAGTGGTGACAAAGTTTCAAACACATGCCTCTACTTGGTGGGCTTGCGTTGCTTCAAAACGAAATCTCCAAGGAAAAGCGAAGGTGAGAACTTGGAAAAAGTTAAGAAAACTCTTAATTGAGAGATTTTCTTCCAAAGATCATCTCCACCAGGTACTTAAACATACTCTCCCTTTTTCACCCAATACTCTTTCTACACTCATCCCACCTTCCCCACAACAAAAGCCGTTCCATATTGCCCTCTCTCCCACAACCTTAACCTCCTCTAAATCCCGATCCTCACAGAACTCTCATGCAACCCAAATCATTCCCGAATCCCCCACCATCTTCAACACTCAAACTCCCTCTAAAGTTCCCTCTTTACCTTGCATCCATGCCATCCAAAACATCTCTAACCCAACTCCCTCACACCTACCCAAAATTCCTACTCAAAGAACCTCTTTACCTTCCCTAGCCACTGCCCAAGGTAACCCAACACCCTTTACCACAACCCTGCCCCAAAATACCTCAAAACCCATTTATATTTCATCCCTGGCCACTGTCCAAACAAGCCCCAAAACCCTCTTCATACCCCTGCCTTTAAACTTGCCTATAACCATGCCTATAATTCCCCCTCAAACGGCCCTAACCATTCCCACACCTACCCCTACACCCCCACTTGAAAAACCAACTGAAACCATCCCTTTACCCTCCCAAAACACCCTCAAAGCCTCTCCCATCCCCACAGTTCAGAACCCTATTAAAACCATAGGCCCTCCACCAAAAGCCATGGTCATACCTCCACCAAAAATCTGCCCATCTTTTCCAAAGAAACCCCATTGCTTCCACTCACAAAAGATTGGTCATCATGCTTTTGAGTGTCCAAGTAAAAATCAGAAGTCCTTAGTCCAAAGTGAAGAGAAATCAGATCTTTTGGGACGAAAGGAAGGACAGGATGATGTTAAATCTCTAGGCCAAGATAAAGGTGAACTTGTGGTCATTACAAGACCATTGAGTAGTTTGGCTGATCAAAATAAACTTGGAATCAAACCCCTCTTGAAATCCTGTTCCATTGAATGGCTCAACCACGGAAGAGAACTACGAGTGGAATTGCGTAGTTTTTCTTTATTTCATATTGACAGGCCATGGACACCTAATTTTGTGGATATGCATTCATTGAGAAAAGGTTCGCCGGCATGCTTATTCCCACCCCTGACCACACCTAACCAAGGAGGGATAGAACCCCAGGTTCATCTAAGTTTAGGTGAAAACAAACCCAATGGCGATTTAGAGAAGAAGGATGTTGTTGTCACCAGAGATGAGTTCTTAAGTTGTGGATTTCCTAGCCTAAATATGCAAGTTAATGAGAAGAAGGTTCAACATGGAGCTATGAGCCCAGATGTGGAAGCCTCACCTCAAAGGCTATCTTCACTAACGGCACCTCCTGCCAAATTCGTTAAGTTTTTGCAGGTTCCATGTGAAGAAGAAACTTCCGAGTTTTATCATAAGACTCGTAAAAAGCTTATGAAGAGAGAGTTAAAAGGTTTTATCCACTATCATCCCGGAGACCTAGTGTGGGTCCATGTACAAAGAGAGCGTTTCTCTGCAAAACGCAAGGCAAAACTTCAACCTCGAGATGATGGTCCATTTGAAGTGGTATCCAAGATCACTAACAATGCCTATATGGTTGCCCTTAGTAAAAGTGATGGATTTTCTGCCACGTTCAGTAAGAGAGACCTCAGTCCATATGACGGTCTCGATTATCCGTTGAGTTTGAGGGCAAACTCTTTTGAAGACCGGGAGGATGTTATATCCGGGCTAGGCCCTATCGTACCCTCCCCCATGTCCCACACCCGAGGCTGAGACCACACTCCCCATACCTTCCCTAAACATCCAAAATATTTCCTTTTCAAAATAAAGTTTTTCCTACTCTTATTTTAGCCATGGCCGAAAATAAGAGTGTATAAATGTTGTACCCGAGACCCGGGGTCTTATCGAGTAGCTATTTTGTGGCGGATTTGTGGAAGGAAATGGATGATGGAATTGAAGAGATGAAATATGGAGTGTGGGAAAGAGTTCTTTTTGGTGTTTTTAATGAGAGAAGAAAATAAGTTTAAGAAGAAGAAATGGTGAGAAATGAAATGGGCAGAAATAAAGTGAAGGGATAAACCAAGTTGGTGTTAAGAGATATGACACACTCTTATCTTAACTTGGGGCGTTTATCTTCTTTTACACATTAATAATCACTACTAATGTATAAAATTAGACTCCTAACACGCACTCAAAAGTAGCCAACTTTAGAGATATTTCATTAGGAAATTTGGTTAAAATAGCATCACACTATTTTAAAGAATTACTCAAAGAGTAAAACAAAGGCTTTTAATTCAATAATCTAAGATGCCTTATTACAAAGGCCATAGGGCCGTATATATACATAGCAAAGAGGGGATAAATGCAATAATAACAACAAAGGCAGCTTCCAATCTCTTTCTCACAAACCACCATGTGCTTATCAACCTTTAGTGGACTTTCCTTGGCTGGATTGGGGAGCAATTATCTCGGCCTTTAGTAAGGAAATGAAAAGGAAATACTGTGTGTGGATTATGAAGATATTATTGAGTTTGTTTTGGATTGTATTTCGTCCATATATCAAAGAAGAGATTATGTGGCTGTGATGGGGTATTCTTTGGCCTTTTGGGTGTGTGGTTTGGCTGGTAGTGAGTAAATTCAAGGAAGGGGATAGCTTTGGATTTTAAGGGAAATATGACAAGGTTAAACTATTCCCTTTATGGAGAGAAGGAAAGGTGGAGTCATTTTTGGTCTCAAAAGAAAAAAAACAAGTACTGTTCACTCAAAGACTTTGCTGCTTTGTTTGTCCATTTGTGTGGTTGTGGGATTTGGGCTGGATTTTAGGAACAAAAAGGGGCTGGAATTTCGTCCCTAATGTAGGAAGAAGAGAGGAAGACAATTATTTGTCTAACAAAGACTTTAAAAGATAAAAAACAATAAACTATGGTCTTATTTTCCCTTCCTTTGATCTCATTTTTGACCAGGGGTTAAAAATGGATGGAAAAGACTTTATTTTGAATAAAAGAAAAGAAAGAAAACTTTTGGATATGTTGGGAGAGTTTGGATTTTGGTGGAGTCATCCAAGGGTACATCAATAAACCAAAACCTTTTTGTTTGTTGTTATTTTCCTTCTTTTAAGCCTTTCCAATAAACAAATAAAACCCTCTCTCCTTCTCTTTTATTTCCTGGCCAATTAAATCTCAAAATCCCAACATAAACACCAACAAAGGGCCAAAATCCTGACCCACCACTAGCCACTCATTCCTGCCCATGTTTCCCTCACAATAACCCAAACCCATATGTCCAAAACCACCCCTATATTGCCCAGCCCTGTCCCCCTTTATTGGCCAAACACAACCCCTCATTTGTACCCAAATAATAGCCTTAAAACCTAGGAAACAACCACTACAAACCAAAGCTCAAAACCCCCACAAACCCCAGCCCCATCTCTGATTTCAGTCCATTAAGGAGACATGAATGAAGAAAGAGTACCCCATGCTTTGGAGAAGGATGTTGCTAGGAAGTTTCCTAATGTCTACATTCAATGTATTCTGTGTTTCTTCCTCCTTTCCCTTGCCTATATAACTCAGGCCTTATGGCCATTGTAACAACAACCTTTTGAATATTAAAATCTTTTACTCTTTGAGTATTATTAGAATAGTGTGATGCTATTTTAGCCAAATTCCTAATTCTATGGGGGGTGTATTCAATTTAGATTTTAAAAGATTTTGATAGATTATTTAGAATCCATAGATTCTGTAAGTTCATTGGATTGTTTTAAGTTTACACAGAGTTAGCTAGATTCTAATGTATTTTATGAAAGGATTTTATAGGATTATATTTTACTTTTCTTTTATTCTTTTTTCTTCTTCTCTTTTTTCTTTTTCTTTTTCTTTTCTTTTTTTCCTCCTTCCCCCATGAACCCTAGCCTCTTCTTCCGCCATCTCCATTCTTTCAATTTTTTCTTTCCTTTTTTCTTTTTCTTTTCTTTTCTTTTTTCCCTTCTTCCTCCCTAGAAACCCTAGCCCCTCTCTCTCTTCTTCGATCGGCGTCCTTTCCTCTGCCTAATTCGAGGGTCGCCGTCATCGTGGCTCCACGTCGAGTCGCCGCCATCGTGATGAAGATTGGGCGAGATGGGGGCACGGAACAACCTTGCGTGGAATTGAAGAGTCGCCGCCATCGGAAATATTCAATGAATGATTTCGAGTCGCCGCCATCGGAAGTATTCCACGTCGAGCCGCTGCCATCAGAAGTATTCAATGAAGGATTTGCCGGGGAAGATTGGAGGCTAGATGGTGAAGGAGACGAACCCTGTGTGGATTTGCAAAATCTTTGCATTTTTTGTAAGATTTTGGACTTAGATTTTAATTTATACCTAAAGCCTCAAATCCATCAAAATCCATATATTATAGAAATTTTTTAAAATCAATTGATTTTTGAATACCATTATATTTAGAAGGATATATTAAAATCTGAATTGAATACTTTCAGATTTTAAATGACTTTTTTAAATCGGGACTGAATACCCACAGACTTTTGAAATCCAAAAAAATACTACAGAATCCATATTGAATACACCCCCTATATCTTAAGAGTGGTTATCTTAAGTGTGAGTTTTAGGTTCTAGATATTTGATTAAGTGTGTCATATCTTAATTAAATTCTAGATTCAAACCCCAAGTTAGGATAAGAGTGTGTAATATCTCTTAAACACCAACTTGGTTTATCCATCCCTGATTTTCTCCCATTTCATACCTCCCCATTTAATTTCTCCTCTTAATCTTACTCTTTTCTTCCATTAAATATACCCAAAAGAACTCCCTCATCATCTCCACAAATCCCCGCCATTCCCACAAAAACATCACTATTACCCACCCAGGTTTCCGGATCCTGATTGCCTTAATAATCGATTATCAATTAAGATAATCGACTATCTCACCCTTCAGGACTTTCTCGGCGTCCGATGCGATTCTCAATAATCGATTATCAAACATAGATAATCGATTATCTCAGTCTTCAGGACTTTCTCGGCGTTTGCTGCAAATCTCAATAATCGATTATCAACTCTTGATAGTCGACTATCTGGTCCCGCAGAATCCTGAACTCAAGTTGCATCATCCCTTGATTCCTCCTCAAAATAACAACTCGTTTAGACCCCCAGTTCGGGTATAACAGCCTTCGTCAACGGATTCGTATAATATTGTCGTCTATACCTATCTTGCAAATCTCAACGTCCCCACGTGCAACGATTTCTTGTATGATGTGATAACGTCTAACGATGTGTTTGGTCTTCTGGTGAGACCGAGGTTCTTTCACTTATGCAATTGCCCCATTGTTGTCGCAAAACAATGGTATAGGGTTCTTGATGCTAGGAACCACTCCAGACTCATTAATAAAATTCTTGAGCCACACACCTTCCTTGGCTGCCTCGGCTGCAGTTATGTACTCTTCTTCTATAGTGGAATCAACTGTAGTATCTTGCTTGTAACTCTTCCAGGTAACAGCTCCGACATTCAAACAAAACACATACCCTGCCTGCGACTTGAAGTCGTCTCTATCGGTTTGGAAGCTGGCATCAGTATATCCGACAACGCTGAGCTTTTCTTTTCCGCCATATACAAGGAAGGCATCCTTAGTCTTACGGAAGTACTTAGGGATGTTCTTCACAGCCGTCCAATGGCTTTCGCCAGGGTTGGGCTTGACACTCAGAGCAAAGGCGACATCAGGTCTCGTACATACCATCGCATACATGATGGATCCAACGGCCGTCGCATAAGGAACTGATGTACCCCTGGATGACTCCACCAAAATCCAAACTCTCCCAACATATCCAAAAGTTTTCTTTCTTTTCTTTTATCCAAAATAAAGTGTTTTCCATCCATTTTAACCCCTCATCGAAAATAAAAGCCAAAACCTTTGTTTCTTGTTTTTGTCTTTTCAAAAACCTTTTACCCAAATAATGCCTTCCCTTCTTTTCTTCTAATCCTGATTCTGAACCCCTAAATAATCGATTATCCTTAATTGATAATCGACTATTGAAGTCCGCAGATTCTTCTTCAAAGTCCATAACTTCTCATAATCGANTTTCCATCCATTTTAACCCCTCATCGAAAATAAAAGCCAAAACCTTTGTTTCTTGTTTTTGTCTTTTCAAAAACCTTTTACCCAAATAATGCCTTCCCTTCTTTTCTTCTAATCCTGATTCTGAACCCCTAAATAATCGATTATCCTTAATTGATAATCGACTATTGAAGTCCGCAGATTCTTCTTCAAAGTCCATAACTTCTCATAATCGATTGTCAATAACTTGATAATCGATTATCCTCACCCTCAGAAAATATCCAGTTCCGAATAAGTCCTTGTAAATCGATTGTCTTGTAGTGTCAATCGATTATCGGGTTCCTCAGAACATTCCCAGTTTGAGCTAAACTCAATTAATCGATTTACTAAATGTGCTAATCGATTATTCCTACATCTCTGAACCATGAGTGAATGAGTGAATCAGTTCCTGTTTGCTCATCCTAATATTGGATAAAAAGCTAAAATTATCCCCTGATTTTTAACAAAGAATAAAGTCTTTTGTTTCACAAAGCAAAAAAACATAATCACTTTTGAAACAAAGGAACAAAATCAGAAACAAAGTCATTGAATGAATAGTGCTGTTTTGGCATTTTATTCACAAAAGTCTAAAGCTTGATTCCCCTTTGTTTTCTCCCTTATATGCACGAATTTCTCCCTAAATAAACCCAAGAAAGATCAAGCCAAAATCAGGAGAAGCATCTTGGAAAATCAGCTCACATGGAAGGACATTAATCTTTGATTTTTAGGAAAGAAGTAGGAAGTTTCCTTTATTGTATTTTTCCTTATTTGTTGTTGTATAAATACTTCAGCCATGAGGCCATTGTAATAACTAGATTATTGAATTAAAAGCCTTTGCTTTACTCTTTGAGTAATTCTTTAAAATAGTGTGATGCTATTTTAAAAAAATTTCCTAATGCAAAATCTCTAAAGTTGGCTACTTTTGAGTGCGTGTTAGGAGTCTAATTTTATACATTAGTAGTGGTTATTAATGTGTAAAAGAAGATAAAAGCCCCAAGTTAAGATAAGAGTGTGTCATATCTCTTAACACCAACTTGGTTTATCCCTTCACTTTATTTCTGCCCATTTCATTCCTCACCATTTCTTCTTCTTAAACTTATTCTTTTCTCTCATTAAAAACACCAAAAAGAACTCTTTCCCACACTTCATATTTCATCCCTTCAATTCCATCATCCATTTCCTTCTGCTAATCCGCCACAAAATAGCTACTCGATAAGACCCCGGGTCTCGGGTACAACATCTGGTATCAGAGCTCAACTTCGACGACTTTCTCAAGTCTCGACGATTACCGGAGGACCAGCTTCACCCACATTGCACAAAAACAAGGCTGCTACAAATTGCTCCTGAAAATCTCAGCTCCAAAACAGTGATCACGGAGGAAGTTGCAAAACTAATTTCGACGTGAAATTTTTCAGTCTGAATGTTCAAGCTTTTATCTACGTCTGGCCGCTGATTTCACTCAATTTAGAGTTGTGGTTAGCGAGATACGCCCTTCCAAAGTTGACAATGCAGTCCTGTCCAAATGCTGTCTAGCTTGCTTCTTTTGTCTCCAACGAGGTAGCACACATACTTCAATGGCTCTGAAATTTTGATATGTCTTTATGGACTTCAATATCTAACTTATAGAGTTGGAATCACGACATTTCAATCTCTGGTCACTGAGATATGGATATCCAAAGATACTTCAAAAATCTTGAGATTATTTATGCAAATGAGGCAATCCTTCAAGGACCTATCAAACGGTGCTACATGTGCTGTGGCTATGGCCATCATTATTGGAGGTGCAAAAATAAAGAAGCCATTCTTATGAAGAACATGTAAGGATCATAGAAGCATATGAGAATCAACAAGATGGCAATTACGAAGATGTCTTTGATTACCATGTCAAAGATGAAGAAGATGTCTTCGTAGAAGAACCAACTTCTAAGGCACAAGAAGATTCAATCCTTATTGATTCTCTCCTTAGTTGTGAAAACTTCTTTGAAAAGGATGTTGAAGAGAAAGCTCCACTAGGTGATATATGTTTTAAGGAAGTTGTTTCCTCAAAATATTATCATCTAATTAGTGACGAAGAACACTACGCCAAAAACAGTGTCAGACGACTGTTGATTAACTACTGTTTATGAAAAAACAGTAGTTAAAAAAAATCAGACTACTGTTTGTTGTTGTTAGCTACAAAAGTAGTAGTCTAGCTATTATGCTTAAAACTATTTTTAAAGTTTCGAGAAACGGTATTCTATTATTAGTTGTCTGTGTCATATCAAAATACAATTTTTGTTATCACAGTTGTCAACAATAAGTTAAGAATACTCTTTTTAAACAGTAGTCTAGTTATTCAGTCTACAACTATTTTTAAAGTTATGAGAAACAATAATCTATTGCTAGTTGTCTATGTCATAAAGTATTTTTGGCACTGTTGTTTATAATAAGAATATAATACTCCTTTTTAACAATAGTCTAGGTACTTAGCCAACATCTGTTTTTAAAGTTCATAGAAATGGTAATCTATTAGTAGTTGTCTATGTAATATCAAAATACAATTTTTGTTTCCACAAATGTCTATAATAAATTAAGAATACTAATTTTAAACAATAGTCACACTATAAAGCCTAGAACTATTTTTAAAGTCATGAGAAACGGTAATGTATTACTAGTAGTCTGTGTCACACGGGTTTTTTCAGAGTTGTCTAGAATAAGTTAAGAAAACTTTTTTAAAGAGTAGTGTGGATAGTAAACGTAGAACTATTTTTAAAAATATGAGAAATAGTAATCTATTACTAATTGTCTTGTCATATAATTGTTTTGCTAGAGTTGTTTATAATAAGTTAAGAATACTCTTTTTAAACAGTAGCATAGCTATTAGGTCTCAAACTTTTTTAAAGTTCAAAGAAACGATAACCTTCACTACAATGAGTATGTGTACACTATCTAACATTACTTTAGTAATTTTGGGCAAAACTTTAGACAACAATCAAATAACCTCGGTTTAAAACAATTATCATTTCAAAAAATAAACACTTTTATTGAAAGAAAATAAAAAGTACATGGACAGGTTGTCTAATCTAAAAGTACTTTTGCACAAACTTTTGTTATTGCTAGCGGTATTTATACTCGTATATATTTATTAGAGAAAATAAAAAATAAAAAGAGCATGCTGTGTAATGCCCAAAGCATAATACAAAGTTAAAACATACGGAGTAATAAGTACCCTACAAATAAGAGATATAAGCAAAAAACCTAAGGTACACTGTCCAAATTTCACCCCAATTTTGCTCTGCTACCTCTAAATCCAATCCTAAAAGATGTGTTCAGAGTCAATCTGGCCACGTACAAACACCATCATCCTATCATTGCGAGCAGGCTTGGTCTATATGGCCCTCCATTTTATAAGTTCAAGCCAAAGCCAAAGCCAAATATATACAAGCTAGTATTTGAACAAATAGCTTCAGCACCAGATATATATGCCAGCAGCACAATAGCATCACCTTCTCAAGCCTCAACAAGATTTGTTAGCATCAAATCAAATAGTCCTTAAAGAGTTTCAAGCTATAGACCACAACCTGCAAAAGTTTAATGACCATGAATGATTAGATCGAAGAGTGATTGAATATAATATGGAGTACTGGACTAGTATCTTTTTATTTGAGAGCATAAAGTTAGAAAATGATTAAGCAGCGGCTTTTAAAAATGGGGTGTATAATGTCCATAGAATATTAACAAGCATAACAGTTAACTAGTCGGATAACGTTGGGCGAATTTTTTTGTTTTTACCCAGCGATTTTCATGATATCCGATGGGTATGGGGCGATGTTAAATGTCTATTATGTAGTAGTGGAACCTCAATCAATGTCACAAAAAGGTCAAACCAGCCCCATCAAGTGTCAAACAATGGCCACACAACTCCCTTCAAGAGTGTGCCACTGCCTATGGTTGGGCCAGTCAAAACAACAGCTCAAAACACTCTAGAAACACAAC
This sequence comes from Cuscuta campestris, assembly GCA_900332095.2. Classification (NCBI taxonomy): domain Eukaryota; kingdom Viridiplantae; phylum Streptophyta; class Magnoliopsida; order Solanales; family Convolvulaceae; genus Cuscuta; species Cuscuta campestris. Next base: position 1,940,678 of record OOIL02004034.1, on the reverse strand, counting down.
CAAAACCAGCAGCTTCCTGGCAGTGTTCTTAGCAGTGCTTT
>OOIL02004034.1:1914922-1940627 GCA_900332095.2 Cuscuta campestris | reverse complement strand
GATGGGTATGGGGCGATGTTAAATGTCTATTATGTAGTAGTGGAACCTCAATCAATGTCACAAAAAGGTCAAACCAGCCCCATCAAGTGTCAAACAATGGCCACACAACTCCCTTCAAGAGTGTGCCACTGCCTATGGTTGGGCCAGTCAAAACAACAGCTCAAAACACTCTAGAAACACAACCAAAACCAGCAGCTTCCTGGCAGTGTTCTTAGCAGTGCTTTCGGCCAAGTACATCAGCAACACCAGCAGCAAATCGGTGCAAAACCAGCAGCAAACCAGTGCCCCATAGTTCAGTTTCAGCTTGCAGTCCAATCATTGCCCCAAAATACAGTCCATGACCTCTCATCTAAGGTATTTGACTCCCAAGTGCACCTCCAAGTGACTAGTTGAAGCATTTTACCCCAAGGCAACAAAAGGCCTATATAACATAGTTAATTGACGCTGGAAATACATAGCATAGTTCATATTCTCGCCACAAATTTTATCTCACTTTAGATAGAAAAAAATATATTCATACACTACAACTTAGAATAAGTGACTAGTTGAAGCATTTTACCCTAATAGATCATTTGCTCGCGTCCTTTTTCTCAATCTCTGAAGGTTCTCTCTGTCGATTACAACCGATCTCTCTCTATCGGACAAGTACAAGAGATGGCTATGATTTTGAAGAAAACGACGGAAATTATCTCTATAGGAGAAGAGATATTCTGAAGGGGATGCTATAGACCTAATTGCGAAATTGGGGGCACATATTAGGCGGGTAATGGAGAATCTGGAGGGATTCTAAAATTTGTGATGAACTTGAAAATTTTTAAAAGCAGCAATCTAATTTTTGAAACAAAAAAGTTTTTTTTGTCCATAAATTTTCTCACTCTTATGTATCACTTTCAATCAGGGGTACGTAAAAATACCAGTTTGATATTGTTTCAAACTGGAACAATAATGTACCGAACCGAAAAATGAGTTTTCAAATGGATCTAACAAATTATATCCCAAATCAAACTAAATTGTTTTCTTAATAGTACAAGATGGGTTTCCAAAAAATAAATAGTGAAAATACCTAACATTTACCACTATAATAATAAAGTAATAATTTAGTTATACTTTTTTTCTTAATTTGTGTCATATTTGCCTGATCTAATCCTTAAATGCATTAGATCTGGTCTAATTAGATCAAATCAGACCAAAACAGAACTAATCGGATCAAATCATATGCATTTGAGGATTAGATAAGGCAAATAAGACACAACCTATACAAATGAATATATCTTTTTGAAAATTTAATCTGATCTTATTGGCTTTGAATTTCATTGGATTCAATTAAATCTGTTTTAGTCTAATTTGATCTAATTAGGTCCGATCTGATGTATTTAAAGATTATATGAGGCAAATAGGACACAACCTACACAAGTGAATAAATCTTCTTTGAAGATTTGAGCTGATCTTATTGGATTTGAATTTGATTTGATCCGTTTAGATCTATTTTGGTCTGATTCGATCTAATTAGATCCGATCTAATGCATTTAAAGATTAGATCAGACAAATAGGACACAACCTATACAAGTGGATAGATTTTCGAATTGCATTGGAATTTGATTCGACCCTACCCTATTAGATCTGTTTTGGTCTGATTCGATCTAATTAGGTCCGATCTAATGCGTTTAAAGATTATATCTGGAAAATAAGACACAACCTTGACAAGTAAATTGATTAGATCTAATTTGGTCTGATCTAATGCATTTATAGATTAGATCAGGCAAACAGGACACGACCTATATAATTAAATTATTTTTTATGATTTGATCTGATCTTAATAGATTTGATCTTAATAGATTTGAATTTTACTTGATCTGATTAGATCTATTTTTGTCTGATTCAATCTAATTAGATCCGATATGATGCATTTAAGGATTAGATTAGGCAAATATGACACGACCTATACAATTAAATTGATTTTTTAAATATTTGATTTGATCTTACAAGATTTTAATTTGATTTGATTCGATATTTTTGAAGATTTGATCTGATCTTATTGGATTTGACTTTAATTTATTCCGTTTAGATCTGTTTTTGTCCGATTTAATCTAATTAGTCCGATTGGTTATATTAAAAACTCTTTTAATTTGATCTAGTCTAATCTGATATGATGAGACCCGATTTCATTAGATATTATTAGATCTAATCTTCACTGATTTAATTGGAATAGATTTAATCTGTTTGATCTAATTGTAATTATATTTAAAATTCTTTTAATTTGATTTGATTTAATCTTATTTGATAAGAAATGATTTGATTTGATATCATCTAAACCAACTAGTTTAGATGAAATGATGAAATGTATATACTAAAAATTTAAAATAAACTAGTTTGAAAAATGATTTGGCCATCTTCTTGCTAAAATGGAGCGGAAGTTTTGGGGACTCACTAGCGAATATGGGAGCTCTCTTTGAATCTCAAACTGGATTTCCAATCCATGTTAAGATTCCAATGATTTGAGCGATTGGTTGTCTCGAATTTACTGTTCATAGCGGAAGGTTGAGACTCCAAATCCCCAGGTTTATGCTTTTGTTTTCCTCCGAATTTTGGTGCTTTTTTGTCATGATTCAGGGTGTGTATAATTCCTTATCTAGATTTGTGATTCAATGCTGGATGTGATTCCACTGATTTTCCTTTAGCTCGGGCAACAACGAACTCATGTTATTCGTTTGAATCTACCTGGTTTGTCTGTTGTTTGTAGCTGCTGCGGCTTTGGATGTTTTATATGTTATGTTATGTGTTTTGTATGTTATGTGGGTAGAGTTTATGCCTATGTATATCCTACCTTCCCGTGCCCCAATTGTGGGATTACTCTGGCTTTGTTGTTTTTGTTGCTTTGTGTGTTGGGAGTGAATCTGATATGGAATTTGATTTTCACTACCAAAAGCAAACTGTCAAAACAAACTTTGAAAGAGAATCTAATTTTGTACTTGATCCTTAAGGAAAGGGAAAACTTTTAGGGCTGATTTTCATAAAGAATCTTATTTTGAAGGTGTTTTCCAAGGTACAACTAAAGCTCTAGGGACTGATTTTTCAAATGAATATGGTTGTGAAGCTGATTTTCAAGATAAAACTGAACCTTTAAGAGGTGAGTTTGAAACAGAAAATGAGTTAGGGGCTGAATTTAGGACTTGTAAAGCTCATATTTATGAAGAAAGTGAAACTTTGGGGGCAGAAATTTTAAAGGAAACTGATGTCGAAGCTGATTTACAAAAGAAAACTAAACCCTTCAGGCATGATTTTTAAAAACAGACTGAGTTTGAAGCTAATTTTCAAGAGAAAATTAAAACAATTCGAGTTGATTTTGTAAGTGAAACTGATTTTGGTTTATCATATCTTTTTCATAATCTTAAGGAATTGTCAAGTACACCAAAGCCTTCAGGTTACTGTCATCAGCACCTCTGCCGACAAAAAACAAGAGGTCATAGAACGTTTTGGTGTTGATTCCTTCTTGATCAGTTGTGACCTTGAACAAATGCAGGTAAGTTATGATTAATTTATTCATAATTAAAGAGTATTATTATTCATTTCGCTAACAATTCTGATGATGATATGGTTTACAATTGGTTTATAATTGGTTTTGGTATATGTGGAAAAAAGGCTACAAAGAGCACACTTGATGGGATAATAGACACAGTTTCTGCAGTTCATCCTCTTACGCCACTACTAAGCTTATTGAAGAGCAATGGTAAGCTTGTATTGGTTGGTCTCCCGGAGAAACCCCTTGACTTGTTGGCGTTTCCCTTCATCATGGGTATGTAATATTAGCCACACTTCCATTCACTTGTTGTACATATCTCTGCTCTGCCTTGGCATTGATCTAAAATGAACTAAATGACATTAATTTCATGTTTTGATTGTGGATCGCAGGCTGAAAATTGGTTGCAAGAAATGGCATCACTGGAATAAATTAAAGGAGACTCAAGCCAACATAACATCACGCCCGATGTTAAGATTGTGCCGATGGACTATGTCAACACCGCCATGGAACGCCTAGCCAAAGCCGACGTGAAATACGGATTCGTATTGGATTTTTCCACAGAGGAATAGGATGGATTGAAAAGGCAGGCATGTATAATATGCAAATTGTAAGGAAGATGATGTAAATATTAAATTATTAGATGTTAATAGTATTTTAAATGTATGAATTTATATATTGTTCAATATATTGTATTTTTTGAATTTATATTTATTTGGTAATCAACACAAAATAACAGTTGTCTAATAAAAAAAATTCAACTATCATTCAAACTAATAGTTTGAAGAGTATATGTACAACTACACAAACTCATAGTATTAATAACATTTAAACGATCAAAACAAACAATTGTTTGAAATACTACAAAAACAGTAGTTCATATTTTTTAAATACAATGAGAAATAATGGTTGTCTGAAGCAAATTTCTTTAGTAGTCTTTAGAGTAGCTGTCTTATAAAAAATTCAACTACTGTCATAAAAGATAGTTTGAATACTTCAAGAAAAACCACAAAATACCGTTGTGTTAATAATCAATATACAACTAAAACAAACAGTAGTTTGAATAAGAGTAATGTTAGTAGTCCATATTCTAGAAATACAACAAAAGATAACAGTTGTCTCATGACATTTTTGTTTAGTAGTCTTCCGAGCAGCAGTCTGATATATCTTTTAATTACTTTTTAAAGTAGATGTCTATATTGTTGAACGACAACACCAAGAATTATAAGTCTAAAGTTAAAAACAACAGTAGTATTCATTATATATAGACAACAAAAAATCACAGTTCTCTTTAACTCTAAAAAATAGATGTCTTACTCATACAAGGACAACACTAAAAAGTCGTACTCTAAAACATTACAAAACAAGTGTCGTCAACCATTTTACACAACTGTTTTTAAACAATAGTCTGTAAATATATCAGACAGCTGCTCGGAAGACTACTGAAATCAGCACCGTGAGACTACTAAAAGAAACAGTTGTCAGCATCTGTTTTTGACGTAGTGGAATCTCATCCAATCATTGAAGATTATGTGAAGGAGGTTCTACGAACAATGATTACATTTTTCTGGACAGTACAAAAAGAGGTGCCAACTTATTCCGGAAAGAACCTCATCATTGGTGGTTTCTCAAGTTTTCCATTTGATCCGGGAATTCTTTTATGAAACCCCAATCAGTCACGGTGGTGCGAAAGTTTGAGGACAAACTTTCTTCGAAGAAGGGGAGTATGATATACCCCTGGATGACTCCACCAAAATCCAAACTCTCCCAATATTATCCAAAAGTTTTCTTTCTTTTCTTTTATCCAAAATAAAGTGTTTTCCATCCATTTTAACCCCTCATCGAAAATAAAATCCAAAACCTTTGTTTCTTGTTTTTGTCTTTTCAAAAACCTTTTACCCAAATAATGCCTTCCCTTCTTTTCTTCTAATCCTGATTCTGAACCCTTAAATAATCGATTATCCTTAATTGATAATCGACTATTGAAGTCTGCAGATTCTTCTTCAAAGTCCTTAACTTCTCTTAATCGATTGTCAATAACTTGATAATCGATTATCCTCACCCTCAGAAAATATCCAGTTCCGAATAAGTCCTTGTAAATCGATTGTCTTGTAGTGTCAATCGATTATCGGGTTCCTCAGAACATTCCCAGTTTGAGCTAAACTCAATTAATCGATTTACTAAATGTGCTAATCGATTATTCATACGTCTCTGAACCCTGAGTGAATGAGTGAATCAGTTCCTGTTTGCTCATCCTAAGATTGGATATAAAGCTGAAACTATCCCCTGATTTTTAACAAATAATAAAGTCTTTTGTTTCACAAAGCAAAAAGCATAATCAGTTTTGAAACAAAGGAACAAAATCAGAAACAAAGTCATTGAATGAATAGTGCTGTTTTGACATTTTATTCACAAAAGTCTAAAGCTTGATTCCCCTTTGTTTTCTCCCTTATATGCACGAAATTCTCCCTAAATAAACCCAAGGAAGATCAGCCGAAAATCAGGAGAAGCATCTTGGAAAATCCAAAAAATTACTGCTGGGTACCCCTAATTTTGGGATAAAGACTGGCAGGTCCCATTGTTTTTCAAAATATACTCCGAGGTACCTTAAGATATTCGAAAACTGACTCCGGGGTGACAATCCGTCATTCCCTCCGTTAATACTTCTTCTCCGTTATCCTCCTCCTCCTCCTCCTCCTCTTCTTCTTCTTCTTCTTCTTTTTTTCTTCTTCTTCTTTTTCTTCTTCTTCTTTTCTTCATTTCTTCTTCTTCTTTTCTTCTTCTTTCTTCTGCCTTCCAGTGACCTCCATTCCTCCCCCCACCCCCGTTTTTTTCTTCTTTTACCTTTTCTTTTATTTTTTTCTTCTTCTATTATAATTATTATTATTTGTTAATAATTATTATAATTAATTACTTCATAATTATTATTTTCTTATTCTATTATTATTATTAATTTTTTGATTTATTATTATTACTATTATTATTAAAAATTAATAGTTAGTTTTACCACACTTTTCTATAAAAACACTAATTGTTATTTAGAAAAATAGCACTTATTATAAAATAACACTTATTATTAATACTATTATTTATTTTAAGCAATTAATTAGTAATTTTACTTCTGTACTTTTTTAAAAAATACCACTAGTTATTATTATTACTTCATATCAATTACTCGTCTGTTCTAGAGTATTTGTCTACTTTTTTTTTTGTCAAAATTGATAAAATTTAACCCTATATTAAAAAAATAATATTAAATATTGATACAAAAATAGTTTTATTAGATTTAATATATAAATTTTTTTCAAAATATTACTTTATCGAATTAATATACAATATATGTTTTATTTAATAATAGGTCAAAAATTAAAAGCAGTTGATTGAAAAAAGTCAAAACGTGACATATGCTCCGACACAGAGATAATATTATGTATTTCCTTTTATTTCCTTAATTATTATTAAAAATTAATTGCAGAGTAGTAATTTTATTACTCTATTTTTAAGAAATACGGAGTAACAATCATTATTATTTAGAAAAATAGTACTCCGCATTAGTCATTGATAGTCGCCATTGGTAATGGTGTCATGGTAAATCGAGAAAACAAGAGGACTTGAGAAAAGAATAAGATGAAACAATAAAAATAGTGTTAAATTTAATATGTCTTGTAAAGATAATATGAAACAATAAAAATAGTGTTAAATTTAATATTGTTATGAATTACGACGTATAATTTATAACCAAGTGAATAAATAATTTTAATTTTATAAATGATACGTAAATATATTACTAAAATTAATTTTCAATTAAAGATTTAGAGTAATAAAACTAATAAAAAAAGTTATAGTAGTAAAAATACTAATAAAATAAAATAATAATAATAAATAATTATTATAATAATAAAAAATAATAAAATAACAATACCTAATAAAATATGAAGTAATAAGAGAAAGAAGAAGAAAAGAAGAAAAGAAGAAGAAGAAGAAGAAGAAGAAGAGAAGAAAAGAAGAAGAAGATGAAACGAAGAAAAGAAGAAAAAGAAGAAAAGAAGAAAAAAAGAAGAAGAAGAAGAGGATAACGGAGAAGGAATCTTAACGGTGCAATGGACGGAAGTTCCCTCCTCGGTCACAAACATCATATTTTAAATCCCCTTGAGTAAGTTTTTTAAAAAAATGGGACTTGCCCGTCTTTATCCCAAAATAAGGGGTACCTGGCAGCAATTTTTTGTGGAAAATCAGCTCACATGGAAGGACATTAATCTTTGATTTTTAGGAAAGAAGTAAGAAGTTTCCTTTATTGTATTTTTCCTTATTTGTTGTTGTATAAATAATTCAGCCATGAGGCCATTGTAATAACCAGATTATTGAATTAAAAGCCTTTGTTTTACTCTTTAAGTAATTCTTTAAAATAGTGTGATGCTATTTTAACCAAATTTCCTAATGAAATATCTCTAAAGTTGGCTACTTTTGAGTGCATGTTAGGAGTCTAATTTTATACATTAGTAGTGATTATTAATGTGTAAAGGAGGATAAAAGCCCCAAGTTAAGATAAAGTGTGTCATATCTCTTAACACCAACTTGGTTTATCCCTTCACTTTATTTCTGCCCATTTCATTCCTCACCATTTCTTCTTCTTAAACTTATTCTTTTCTCTCATTAAAAACACCAAAAAGAACTCTTTCCCACACTCCATATTTCATCCCTTCAATTTCATCATCCATTTCCTTCCGCAAATCCGCCACAAAATAGCTACTCGATAAGACCCCGGGTCTCGGGTACAACAGGAACATTTCTCATACGTTCTACTTGCTCTGGAGTGGAAGCACCCTGAGTTGGAAAGACTCACCTTGGACCATAGGCAAACTTCCTCGTTTCGATTCAGACATGCTGAATCTAGCGAGGACCTTGTCTGTGTATGTACTTTGACTGAGACCTAACAGCTTTTGTGATCTATCCCTATAGATCCTTATGCCAAGTGCATAATTGGCATCTCTCAAGTCCTTCATAGAGAAACTCTTACTCAACCACGTTTTGACGGTGGTTAAGGTAGGAATATCGTTTCCTATGAGTAGTATGTCATCAACATACAGAGCAAGGAAGACCACAGCACTCCCACTGACCTTCTTGTATACACAAGATTCATCCGAATTTCTTTCAAAACCAAAGCCGATGACGGTTTCGTGAAAGCGGATGTTCCAACTCCGTGAGGCTTGCCTCAATCTGTAGATTGATCGCTGCAACTTGCATACCTTGGTAGATTCTTCAGGAGCGCAAAACCCTTCAGGTTGTGTCATAAAGATATCCTCAAGGAGGTTTCCATTAAGGAAAGCCGTTTTGACGTCCATCTGCCAGATTTCATAATCGTGGTATGCTGCGATAGCAAGTAAGATCCGAATGGATTTAATCATGACAAGTGGAGAAAAAGTTTCGTCAGAGTCGATACCATGTATTTGATGATATCCTTTTGCTACCAATCGTGCCTTGAAGGTTTGTACCTTACCATCCATGTCAGTCTTCTTTTTGAATACCCATTTGCATGCAATGGGTTTTATCCCTTCGGGTGCATCAACCAAAGTCCATACTTAGTTGATGTACATGGAATCCATTTTGGATTGCATGGCTTGACGCCATTCCTCAGCCTCGGGACAACTGATTGCCTTGAGGTAGGTCTCTGGCTCATCCTAGTCGATAAGCATTTCGTCACCCTCAAAGGTTAGGATGAATCCATACCTTTCAGATTGTGTGCGTAACCGGTTAGACCTACGGGGTTCTTGTGTATCTTGAGCATTTTGAGGTACAACAGTTTTGTTATATCTAAGCTCAGGGTTTTATGGGCAATGAACGTGACTTAAGAAATCTTTATTTGCAGGGGGAAGATAATCGATTGTCCTAAATGGATAATCGATTGTCAAGGGGTTCAGGTTCTTGGGCAAACTTTCCAAGATTTTCAGGGAAGGGTGATAATCGAGTGACAGAGGGGTGTCGGTCGACTATTGAAGGCTGCGGGTAACTGGGGAAGGCTGATAATCGATTGTCTTATAAGGATAATCGATTATTGAAGGGTGTGGTTGTTTCAAGAAGGATGGATAATCGATTATTATCAGTGAAAATCGATTATATGACGACTCGGGAAAAAGAAAAGAAGTATTTTCTTGGGGGAGGGGAACAAACCAAGTTGGTGTTAAGCGATATCACACACCCTTATCTTAACTTGGGGTTGAGTCTAGCATTCAAATAAGATATCACACACTTATTTAAATAACTAGAACCTAAAAATCACACTCAAGAGAACCACTCTTAAGATATAGGATTAGGAATTTGGAATGAAACACACAAGTGAATCACTTTGATTTAAAATGGAATACAATGTGTTCCTACACCCAGGCCTATTGCTGAATATATAGAATAACATTGGAGGGGAAAAGATAAAAATACAACTCACTTAAAATAATGCTCATGTGCTCATGTTTCTTGAGTGGAATGAAATCAGGGATATGGGCTGCTTGGTGGGGTTTTGGGCTGTTCCTGAGTGGCTGGAAATGTTGGGGGAAGGAGGGATGAATGTGGGGAGGGTTGAGGTTGAGGGCCAAGAAGTGGGGGTAAGATAATGTGGTACATTTGTCTGGGTATTTGTGGAGGTTATGGGGGAATTTGAGTTTGGTCAGGATGGGGAGACAAAGGGGTGCGTGTGGAGTGTGTTATTTGGAGTTTTGTTGTAGGTTTGTTGTGGGGAGTGGAGGTATTATTGTGAAGGAAAATATCCCTGGGCATTTGGGGTTGTAATTTAATTGTATTGGGGAACATAATGGGGGCCACATTGGGTGTTGTTTTGGACACTTATTTTTGGCATTGTAAAAGAAAAAAGGGAAGGGAAATTGTGGTTTGGTTTGCTTTGGATTCCTGGGAATGATTTTTGAGATGTTGGATTGGTTATTAAGGTGGTGATGGATGGGTTCAGGGTAAGTATGATTAGGGTGCATGGTTTGGTGATGATTTCATTCTAAAGGGGATCATAACACTTGGACATTATTCCATTGATTTGCTTAAGGACTTGAGGACGATTTGTGGTGCTCGGGGATATATCATCCTCCCTGTCTTAAGGAGAGTTTGTCCTCAAACTCGGAAGTTCTTCAGGGTCAACATACGGGCTGAGATCCTTAACGTTGAATGTAGCACAAACTCCGTAATCTCCAGGGAGATTGACTTTGTAGGTGTTGTCGTTGATCTTCTCCAAAACCTCGAATGGACCGTCAGCTCTTAGTAGTAATTTGGACTTACGTTTAGTGGGGAAACGCTCTTTCCGCAGGTGAATCCAAACCAAGTCTCTGGGCTGAAAACTAGTGAATTTTCTTCCTTTGTTGATCCTGGTGCTAACTTTCTCATTTACTACTTCAATCTTCTCTCGAACCTTGTCGTGGAGCTCTTGAATTTCCTTGGACCTTTTATCAGCTGTCCAACTGTATTGCTCTTTTCCTACGATGGGATCAAGCTCAAGTGGGGTGAGGGGGTTCGAGCCAAATACCACCATGAACGGGGATAGTCCTGTGGTCTTGTTTGCGGTCTGGTTATAGGCAAACTCGGCGTGCGGCAGTAGCTCTTCCCATTGCTTAATGTTTTGTTTGATTAGAACTCGAAGGAGAGTTCCAAGCGTTCTGTTGGTGACTTCGGTTTGACCGTCAGTTTGCGGATGGCTAGTGGTGCTGAATTTGAGCTTTGTGCCTAGCTTTCTCCACAATGTCATCCAAAATGGCTAAGGAATTTGGGATCCCTATCGGAGACCATGCTACGGGGCATGCCATGTAGTTTAACGACCTCTCGAAAGTAAAGATCGGCTACTTGGGAAGCATCGTATGTAGTAATGCAGGGAATGAAATGGGCGATCTTTGAGAATCTATCCACAACCACCATAATGGAATTCTTGCTTCGTTGAGTTCGGGGTAGCCCAGTAATGAAGTCCAGGCTAACATCTTCCCACGGGGCGTATGGGACGGGTAGGGGTAAGTGCATTTGTTAGATATCCGGGAGCATTAATGAAGACTTTCCTTAGTCCACAAAAGGAAAAACAAATCAGGAGAATGAAGCCAATGTGTGGTGACTTTAATTGGGTTGAATTCATTCATTTTCCTATCTGAAGCCCAAACCAACACCATTGTTGTCCTACATCCGACTTGGGCCGAACCATCTAAACCCCAAACCATCCCTAAACATTCAAACCGCCTTGTCTTTTATTCCCTTTCAAATAAAGTCTTCCTTCACTTATTTTAAGTCCCTTGAAAGAAAATAAAAAGAAGACAACCAAAAACTTTTGTTGTTGTTCTTAAACTTTAAGTAATCAAATAACACACTTCCCCTCCTCTTCCTACATTATGGACGAAAGGTCCATCTCCCTAATCCCCCCATTATGTCTTCAATGAAATACTGTATAATTGGCCAAAATTAATGTCAAACCATAAACCAAATCAGGCCCTTCCTTGTCCCCTCCTTTGGCCTAATTATAGGCCCCAAAACATGCCCCCTTTTATTCACCACCATAACCACTAAATGTGCTTCCTTGTGCTCCCCACTTTGGCCAAACAAACACCCACAAAAGGCCAAAAGAACCTGACCCGCCACCAACCATATCAACCAGCCCTTGTTCCCCACTCAAGGTCTAAAGCATAAGTTCAAATTAGCCTATCAATCTCCCCCTTTTGCTCCCCTACCTACTGGCTGAAATAACCCCACAAAACCAGCCCAAATCTCTGAATTCATCCCACCAAAAGGACATGAATAAATGGCTATTATTCTTAACATGTGGAAGAGGAAGTTGCTTGGTAGTTTCTTTGTAGTTACATTCAATGTATTGTGTGTCCCCCCCCTTTCCTCTTTATAAATTCGACCATATGGCCTTTGTAAAAGACATCTTTTGGAATATAAAACTTTGTTACTCTTTGAGTATTCTTAAAATAGTGTGGTGCTATTTTAGCCAAATTCATAATTCTATATCTTAAGAGTGGTTCTCTTGAGTGTGAGTTTTAGGTTCTAGTTATTTGATTGAGTGTGTAATATCTTGATTAAATACTAGAGTTTAACCCCAAATTAATCTAGAGGTGAGCTTATCCTTTAGTAATAATTTGGCTCCAAATTAAGATAAGAGTGTGTTTATCTCTTATTCCTTATTTGGAATTTATCCCAACCCTTCTAAGCCCATCCTTCATCCCTGATTTTCCACTCTTCTTCATAATATCAAAAACCCAAAAGAACTCCTTTCACGTACTCCATATTTTGTCCAAGCTTAGAAACATCAACTTGATAAGACCCCTGGTTCAACCCTAACAGCATTCCTTGTGGTAAGGCTTGGGACTTTGCAAGTTGACAAGTGTGACATCTCTTGATGAAGTGCTCGACTTCTCTCTCCATTTTCGGCCAGAAGTAATGCTCTTTCATCATCAAATAAGTCTTGTTAATCCCAAAATGACCGGCTAGTCCACCACCAGGATCTCGTCTATCAGGGTTTCACGAACGCTGCTCCTCAGGATGCACAGTTGATTACTACAAAAGAGGTAACCATCTTTGATTAGGTAATCTCCATGGGGCCGAGATAAGCATTGGGCATACATCTCCTTGAAATCTTCATCATCCTTGTAGAGTTCGTGCAAAAATTCAAAACCAAGAAGTTTGGTACTAAGTACCGTTAGTAACAAGTGTCACCGGGACAATGCATCCGTGCGTTTGTTCATGGACCCGTTCTTGTGCCTGATGGTGAATGTAAAGGTTTGAATGTATTCAACCCATTTGGCATGATGGGGTCGAAGCTTGTGCTGCCCTTGAATGTATTTCAACGCCTCATGATCGGAGTGAAAGATGAATTCCTTACTCACGAGATAGTGTCGCCAATGCTCAAGGGACCGTACTAACGCATAGAATTCTGTCGTAGGTAGATGAATCTCCGTGTGTCATTGAGCTTCTCGCTGAAGTAGGAAACCGGGTGTCCCTCTTGAGTTAGGACAGCCTCGATGCCAACTCCCGATGCATCACACTCCACCTCGAACAACTTCTCGAAACTGGGAAGGGCCAATACGGGGGCATGCCTCAAGCGATCCCTGATTGTTTCGAAGGCTTGTTGGGACCTCGAGTTCCACTCAAACTTCAGATTCTTCGTCAAGTTCGTGATGGGGGCTGTGATGGTGCTAAAGTTCTTCACACATCGCCGATAGAAGGACGCAAGGCCATGAAAACTTCTAACTTGCTGCATTGTTGTGGGAATGGGCCAATCTCGTATGGCTTGTGTTTTCTTCTCATCCACCTTGATTCCTTCACTTGAGAGAAAGTATCCCAAGAGCTCGGTTTCTTGAGAAAAGAATTGACTCTTCTCAAGGTTGGCATATAACTTCTCTTCTTCCAATTTCTTAATCACCAAAGTGAGGTGATTAGCATGATCTTCCTCATTCCGGCTGTATATCAAAATGTCATCAAAGTATGCTACGATAAAGTGACCAATAAATGGCTTCAACACTTGATTCATTAGCCTCATGAAGGTGCTTGGTGCATTGGTTAATCCGAATGGCATAACTAGCCACTCGTATAACCCGAACTTCGTTTTGAATGCTGTTTTCCATTCATCTCCCTCAAAGATTCGAATTTGATGATAACCACTTCGGAGGTCAATCTTTGAAAAGATATTGGACCCATGAAGCTCATCCAACATGTCCTCAAGCCTAGGTATGGGGTACCTATACTTGATGGTAATCTTGTTAATGGCTCGCCTATCGCAACACATACGCCAAGTACCATTTTTTGGTACCAAAAGAGCCGGAACAGCACAGGGGCTTAAGCTTTCTCTCACGAATCATTTGGCTAATAACTCATCAACTTGCCGTTGAAATTCTTTGGTTTCCTCGGGATTCATTCGATACGTGGGTTTGTTGGGTAGGGCAGCTCCTGGAGTGAGATCAATCTTGTGTTGAATGTCTCGTTTTGGTGGTAGGCCGTGAGGCACATCTTCGGGAAAGACATGGGAGAATTGTTCAACAATGGGCTTGGCAAATGGGTGAAGTGGGAGTAGGGTTGTAGTGGAATCGGGTGCTTCATTTTCAAAGAGAATCAGTTCTTTTCGGGGCTCATACTCATGGTGTTTGGCTTGCAATATGGTAGAAATGAGGACGGGGGTTTCTTATGGGGGGGAAGCCATGGGGTTAGAGGGGGGCAATGATGTGAGGGTAACCTTCTTCTTGTTGATGAGGAATGAATATGTGTTGGCATATTCATCATGGAACACCTTCCGATCAAACAACCAAGGTCATCCCAATAGAATATGACAAGCATCCATTGGAATGATATCACACCATATCTCGTCGGAATAACTTCGTCCGATGCTTAATGAGACCAAACTCCGGGAATCCACACGTAACCCCTTGCCATGGTTCAACCATTGAATCGTGTATGGCTTCGGGTGTGGTGAGGTCTTCAACTTCAGCTTATCTACCAACGTTTTTGAAGCCACGTTGGTACAACTTCTGCTATCCACGAACAAAGTACACACCTTCTTTTGGATAGTACAACGGGTATTGAAGATGTTTTCCCGTTGTAGTTGATCATCGAGACTGGCTATGCTACTCAAGGTCCTTCGGATGACCAAGAGTTCTCCTTCGTCGGCTCCAACACACTCTTCTTCTTCAAGTTCTTCTTCAGCCCATGAGGGACTGATTTCTTCTTCTTCCCATTCAACATTGGCCATTATCTTCTTGTTAGGGCATTCGTTGGCAAAGTGGCCTATGCCTTGACAACAAAAACATTTGGGAATTCGAGTGTTTGTTTGGGCTGTTTTGAACGGGGGTGGATTGGCGGACGTAGACGGGATAGAATTGGGTTTTGAATGGGTATTTTGAGCAAGGGTGTTTGGAGTTACCTTTGAGGTAGTCGGAGGGGGTTCGGAAAAGGGTGAAGTACGGATAAACGAGGTTTTGTTTTGTTGTACTCAAACTCAGGAAATGATTCACTCAGGATTTGGAAGTGGGAGATAATCGATTAACAAGCTCAGTAAATCGATTAATAGGGTTTGATACAGAACGAGGAATGTTCTGAGGATGAGGATAATCGATTTACAAGGATTTACTCGGAACTGGATACTTTCTGAGGATGAGGATAATCGATTATCAAATTATTGAAAATCGATTATGAGAAGTTTTGTACTTTGGAGAAGAATCTGCAGACTACAATAGTCGATTATCAATTAAGGATAATCGATTATTTAGGTGTTCAGAATCAGGATCAGAAGAAAAGCAGAGAAAATGTTTTGTGGTTTTTGAATAGGGATAAACCAAACAACATGTAAGAGATAAACACACTCTTAATACATTTGGGGCTGTTATCTATTTTATACAATAATAATCACTATTAAAGTATTAAATAGACTCCTAACACACACTCAAAAGTGGCCAACTTTAGAGATATTTCATTAGGAAATGGATTGAACTAGCTTCACACCAATTCAGGGAATACTTCAAGAGTAATATTATTAATGAGAATGAGATGCTGTTTACAAGGCCTCATGGCCGAAATATATAATGCAAAATAAGGGAAATTACACTTTACTTTCATACAAATCATGTGATTAATATCCATGTGTTATTAATCTTAGTGGGCAGCACTCATTGACCAGGAAAAGTAGGTTAAAAGGCTGGGATTTTGGCTTAGTATGGTTCATTAATTCCTCCCATGTGAGAAGGAAATCAAGGAAAGTTGTAACTTTGACAATTAAGGATAATATGACAAAGTTTGCACTATTCAATCAATGGTTTTGGTTCCTTGATGTTTTTATCTTTATCCTTGGTAAATGGGGTTGTGTTTATGGATATTTGGAGTGGGAAATTCGGCCATATGCTGAAGGATATGAAGGGGATTGGGTTTTGAACAACAAGACAAAATCAGCACTATTCAATCAAGGAAAACTTTTCCTGATTTTGTTTTTGTTTTGTGGAACATAATGTGGCCTGTTTTTTGGGTAAAAGAGTTGGGAAATTCGTGGGTTTGAAGTAGGGAAGTGAAAGGGAGGTTTTATTTTAATTAAAAGGAACAAAAGAAGTAGAAATAATACACAAGGCTTGTCCTTCTGACCTCATTTTTGTTCAGGGCTAAAAAGGAGAGAAAGGACTTTATTTTGTTCATCAAATGAAAATAAAAGACTTTGGATATTTGGGAAGGATATGGAAAGGCTTGATATCAAGAAAAGCTTTGGAGGAGCAGGGTTATGGTTTGGGTTTTAGGGTACGAAAGGTTAATGAGTTCAGCCCAAAAAGGATCATAACACTTAGATATTAACCCTTTGATTTGTTTTATGGTTTGTGGTGTTACCTCCGTGCTTGTAGGAGCATCCCGGGGTACATCATGTTTCTCTTAAGTTGGGACTCAACTTTGAGAGCCAGCTTAGAGAGCTCTTCAAAGGTATCATGATATACCCCGGGTAACCACCAACGACTCTAAAGTCCTTAAACAAATCAACAGAATAATGGCCAAGTGTTATGATCCCTTTTGGAGTGAATTTATCACCATTAAAAACCATAACCTAACCATAATGTCCTTGGATCCTTCCCCACCATGAGGCCGAACCCCAACCTTGGCTAAAACCACCACACCCTAAATATCCAAACCAAACTTTAAAACCACAACCCAACCCTCCTCTTCTGCCCTCACCTTTGGCCAAAACAATAAACCCAAAGCCCACACATCACCCCACCTTTTGAACCCACCTTAGATTAATAATCACAATCCCAATAATAGCCTAATCAACCAGCCCCTCTTTCCCCCTTGTTGTGGCCGAAAACAATCAGCCAAAAACCTTCCCAAACCCATGTCACAGCCCCCACAATTGTTCCCCATTATACTCTCCATTAGGTGTAAGGAAACATGCTGCAAACAAACAAAACATATTGGCCCATCTTGGCTGTTATATCTGGGCCTGGCCCTATCATACCCTCCCCCATGTCCCACACCCTTGCAAAGACCAAAGGATGCACGTTCAAACATTATGATCCATTTTAGTGCGAACTCCGAGTCCTTCAACCCGAGCGGCCAGAATAACTTTGGGCCAAAGGGTTCCACAAACCGACTCCCACTCGGTCCAACCCAACCCTAAATATCCAAATCCCCTTTCCATTTAATTCATTTCAAAATAAAGTTTTTATTACTCTTATTTTAGCCCTTGGCCGAAAATAAGAGTGTGTAAACCAAAACCTTTTGTTTGTTGTTATTTTCCTTCTTTTAAGCCTTTTAATAAACAAATAAAATCTTCTCTCTCTTCCTCTAAATTCCTGGCCAAATAACCCTCACAATCCCAACACAACATCAACAAAGAGCCAAAAACCATGACCCACCACCAGCCATATATCCTGCCCATGTTCCCTTGCAAATAACCCAAACTTAAAAGTCCAAAACCACACATTATATCCCCCATCCCTGCCCCCTTCTATTAGCCAGAAACAACCCCCATTTTTATCTAAATAATAGCCACAAAAAAACCAGGAAACAACCACAAGGAACCAAAACACAAAACCCCCACAAACCCCAGCCCCATCCCTGATTTTTAGTCCACCAAGGAGACAGGAATGAAGAAATATTTCCCCATGCATTGGAGAAGGATGTTGCTAGGAAGTTTCCTAATGTCTACATTCAATGTATTGTGCATTATCTCCCCCTTCATCTGCCTATATAACTCAGGCCTTATGGCCATTGTAACACAACCTTTTGAATATTAAAATCTTTTACTCTTTGAGTATTATTAAAATAGTGTGATGTTATTTTAGCCAAATTCCTAATTCTATATCTTAAGAGTGGTTATCTTAAGTGTGAGTTTTAGGTTCTAGATATTTGATTAAGTGTGTCATATCTTAATTAAATTCTAGATTCAAACCCCAAGTTAGGATAAGAGTGTGTAATATCTCTTAAACACCAACTTGGTTTATCCTTCCCGGATTTTCTTCCATTTCATACCTCCCCACTTCTCCTCTTAATCTTACTCTTTTCTTCCATTAAAAATACCCAAAAGAACTCCTTCACCATCCCCATATTTTTCCAGCCTTTCCCCACACAAACACCATCATTT
Source organism: Cuscuta campestris (assembly GCA_900332095.2). Lineage (NCBI taxonomy): Eukaryota > Viridiplantae > Streptophyta > Magnoliopsida > Solanales > Convolvulaceae > Cuscuta > Cuscuta campestris. The sequence continues at coordinate 1,922,034 of OOIL02004034.1, read as the reverse complement.
CGTTCCCAGAAATCTGCCAAAATAATCGATTATCCTTGTTAATAATCGATTATCATTCCTCCATCAAAACACCTGCATGCGTCGTTAATCGATTATCACCCTCGCCAATCGATTATCATACATCAAGGGAAACTCCTGCAGACCTCTATAATCGATTATCACCATACTGATAATCGACTATCAATCACTCCAGAAAAATCCAAGAAACTGCACCACCAGACAATCGATTATCTAAGATAGACAATCGATTCTCCTCTTGTCCTGAAATCAAAAGGCGTTATTTCTTGAGTTTGCGCTTATTACCGGTAAACCCGGAGCCTTAGATATAACATTGGCAGCCACCCAACTCACCTTTGCTCTCCATAAACTACCTATTACATCCCTCCAAAATAGCCAACCCACTCACCCCTTGTACCCCCTGCCTGGCCGAATCAACCCACCCAATACCCTCCAAAATGGCAGCCCACTCCACCATAACTTGCCCACAATAATAACCCAACAACAGCCCCACAAACCAGCCCCTATCTCTGATTTTCTTCCCCACCAAAGGACTCAAATAAGTGGTTATTATTCCTTTAATTTGTGTGAATAAGAGACTTGGTAGTCTCCCTTGTTTTGCTATATATATATTTCGGCCATAGGCCTTTGTAACATCATCAGATTGTATTTCCCATTTCAATAGTAATACACTTGTGTGTTCTATTTTAAATTCCTATTTCTATATCTTAAGAGTGGTTCTCTTAGGTGTGAGTTATAGGTTTTAGTTATTTAAATAAGTGTGTAATATCTTATTTGAATACTAGATTCAACCCCAAGTAAAAGATAAGAGTGTGTAATATCTCTTAACACCTACTTGGTTTATCTTCCTTAAAGAAAACAACTAAATATATTTTCCTCCTCCCTACTCTATTTCGGCCACCCCCTCAAATACCCTTCCCTTTTTCACTTTCCCTTCTCCTCCCTTAACCAAGAACACCTTAAAACTCCCCCTTCTCCTATCCCACACGTCCCAACCCAAAGCACCCCATAAAACAGCCCTCTCCCTCTCAAACCTCCCTTCACAAACTCCCCTAAATATACCCCCTCTCGCCCTTCCTGCACAGCCTTTACCCTCTCCACCATTTCCCCTTGAAGTTGAGCCTAACATTTGGTATCAGAGCTTTGTGTTGCACATCCCTCAAGGACCATTCACACGCCTCTAAAAGTAAGTTGTTCAAGCTCAAACTCCCTCCCTTTTCATTCCCCAAATCCACGGCCAGAATCCACACTCCCTCTCACCCTCTATCCACTTCAACCATGTCAAATGAATCCCAAACGATGTCCCATGAAGAGCTCATTGCCTCCAATGCAGCCTTGAAAGCCCAAGTAGAGTACTTGGCTAAAGAGCTAGCCAAGCTTACGAAGATGAAACTCAACGAGCTACAAGGAAGTGACCGTGAAGAGGACGCTAATTCTAGTGGAACCGTAAAGCCTAAAGCCAATGAGGGTTCTGACTTCAAAGTTGACATTCTAACTTTTGAAGGAAAGAACGACCCGGATGAGTTCCTCGAGTGGCTAGAAACAGTGGAACGCGTCTTTGACTTCAAAGATGTTTCCGACGAAAAGAAGGTCAAGATAGTGGCCTTGAAGTTCCGGAAGTATGCATCGACTTGGTGGACTAATACGTGCACCAAGAGGAGAAGAAACGACAAAGAATCGGTGTCCACATGGGCGAAGATGAAGTCCCTTCTAAAGAAGAAGTTTTTACCCGCTGAATATGTTCGTGAGAATTTTGCTAAGCTTCAAACGCTTAGGCAAGGTTCTAAGTCCGTTGAAGAATACAACCGGGAGTTTGAAGAGCTCTTGTTGAGATGTGACTTGCAAGAAGATGACGAACAAACCTTTGTTCGTTACCTATTCGGCTTAAACCTACAAATAGCCAATACGGTGGAGTTGCAAAGTTACGAATCTCTAGAAGAACTCACGAAGTTAGCCCTCAAAGTTGAAGCTCAACATAAGAAATCCAAAGCTTTTTTCTCCAAGAATAACACCCCCTCCCTACGGACCTACTCCTCCACATCCAAATCACCTTATCCTTCACCAAAATTACCTTATACTACCCCCAAAAACCCCACTACTGCCCACGGCCCAAACCCCTCCTCCTCCACCCCATCTACCTCAAGAAACCCTTCATCCTCTTTCACGCCCCGGGCTGATCCCACCAAGAAAGCACCCGTTTGCTTTCGGTGTCAAGTACGAGGTCATTATGCCAATGAATGTCCTAACAAGAAGGTAATGGCCATTGTCGAATGTGATGAAGAAGACTTTGACCCAACTTGGGTTGAAGAAGAAGTTGAAGAAGTTGAAGAACTAGACGAGTATGTTGGCCTCGATGAAGGAGAACTCTTGGTCATCCGAAGGACTTTGAGTGTTATAACCTGCCCAAAGAACAAGTGCAACCTGAAAACATCTTTCACACACATTGTACGGTCCAAAAGAAGGTGTGTTCGCTTATCATTGAGAGTGGAAGTTGCACCAATGTGGCGTCCAAAACCATAGTAGATAAGCTGCGTTTGAAGACCTCTCCACATCCTAAGCCTTACACGATTCAATGGTTGAATCATGGCAAGGGCTTACGTGTTGATACGCAAAGTCTCATCTCTTTGAGTATCGGCAAATCATACAAGGACGACGTATGGTGTGATATCATTCCTATGGATGCATGCCACATACTTTTGGGACGGCCGTGGCTCTTTGATCACCGTGTGCAACATGACGGCTACGCCAACACTTATTCGTTCTTGATGAATAAAACGAAGATCACCTAGACGCCTCTCCCTCCCCCCACATCACCCACGGCCAAACAGCCACAAAAACCCCCTCCCGTCCTTATCTCAACCATCCTACAAGCTAAGCAACATGAATTCCATGAAGTTAAAGACCTCATTCTCCTTGAAGATGGAGAAGCCGAACCCACTGTCCTGCCAAAACAGCCCCATCCTCTAGCCCAACCGATCCTTGAAGAATATGCTCAAGTGTTCCCCGAAGATGTCCCCCACGGCCTTCCTCCTAAACGAGACATCCAACACAAAATTGACCTCATCCCGGGGGCTGCCCTACCCAACAAACCAGCATACCGAATGAACCCTGAAGAAACGAAGGAAATTCAACGTCAAGTTGATGAGTTGTTAGCTAAGGGCTTCGTGAGAGAAAGTCTTAGCCCGTGCGCTGTCCCGGCACTTTTAGTTCCAAAGAAGAATGAGACGTGGCGTATGTGTTGCGATAGTCAGTCTCTCAACAAGATCACTATCAAGTATTGGTACCCGATTCCTCGTCTAGATGACATGTTGGACGAGTTGCATGGCTCCAAGATCTTTTCAAAAATTGATCTTAGGAGTGGGTATCATCAAATTCGAATCTTTGAAGGAGACGAGTGGAAGACAGCGTTCAAAACAAAGTTTGGGTTATACGAATGGTTGGTTATGACATTTGGATTAACCAATGCCCCGAGCACATTTGTTATATCCCTGGATGGCTTCACCAAAAACCAACTCCAAAATATCCAAAACAACCAGCCCAAAAACCACATTATTCCCATCCACTCTTCCCTTCACTCTTGGCCAAAAATCCCTGCCCTAACCCCATCATTGTTCCCCATTATATCCATCAACTTGGATACACAAACAGCCACTATGATCCAAGACATAAGGACCCACCATTACACCAATCAAAGCTTACCTTGTTCCCCATAAAACGACCCACAATAAACCTCCAAAACAACCAGCCCCCTCCTGCACAATCCCTTCCCCCTTGGCAAAATAATCAACCCATTCATCAATAAAATTAGCCTTCATTCACATGCCAAGCAACCCCACAATCCAAGGCACACATCTCTGATTTCTTTCCATCAAGGAGACAAGAATAAATGGGTATTATCCCATGTTTTTGAAATAGTTGCTTCCAGGAAGTTTTCTCATGTTTACATTTAATGTACTATATATTTCCCCCTTCCCCTCTCCCTATATAATCAGGCCCTATGGCCATTGTAAACACAACCTTTTGAATATTAAAATCTTTTACTCTTTGAGTATTATTAAAATAGTGTGATGCTATTTTAGCCAAATTCCTAATTATATATCTTAAGAGTGGTTATCTTAAGTGTGAGTTTTAGGTTCTAGATATTTGATTAAGTGTGTCATATCTTAATTAAATTCTAGATTCAAACCCCAAGTTAGGATAAGACTGTGTAATATCTCTTAAACACCAACTTGGTTTATCCATCCCTGATTTTCTTCCATTTCATACCTCCCCATTTCTCCTCTTAATCTTACTCTTTTCTTCCATTAAAAATACCCAAAAGAACTCCCTCATCAGCCCCATATATTCCCAACCCATTCCCCGCAAAAACGCCTTTCTTCCTGTCCAGACTCACTGCCAAATAATCGATTATCACTCCCCACAATCGATTATCAGTTCCATTGGAAACATCTATAGGTAGTAATAATCGATTATCCCTTTAAGATAATCGACTATCACTCATTCCCAGAAAATCTGCAGCCTTCCATAATCGATTATCACTTCTTGTAAATCGATTGTTTATTTTTCCTAAACTTCTGAAGCTCCTACTGAGAAACTGAATCACTTGACAATCGATTACTCCCTCCGTCCTAAAACTTTCTTCCCACTTCCCCTTTTTCTCCGTCCTAAAACTACCTTCCCATTAGAAAAAAAAAGGTGACAAATGACATTAATACCATCATGTATTTACACCAATTATCTTCTAACTCTATATTTTGAATGGTTGCAAAAAAAAATTTCAAAAAATCTTTTTTAAGCAGGGTAAAATTTGAAGTCAAAGCCAAAATTTAAAAATGAGGAAAAGTCAAACTTAGAAGAAAGTTTTAGGACGGAGGGAGTATTTTACATGGACAATCGATTATCATACATCAAGGGAAACTCCTGCAGTCCTATATAATTGATTATCACCATACTGATAATCGACTATTAACCCATCCAGCAAAAGAAGGAGCTTGTTCCTTAAATTCGAGCTTAATACCGACAAACCCGGAGCGTAGATATAACATTTGGTATCAAAGCTCAGCTTCGAGGCTTTCTTAAGTCTCGATGATAACCTTGAGGACCGGCTTCGGAAACGCTGCCCAAAAGAACGTTGCTGAAATTTCTTCCCCAGAAACTTTCAGTTCCATGGCATTGAGCACGGAGGATTCTACACGACGTATTTGAAGGTGAAACTTTCCAGTTCAGTAGCTTAAACTTTTAAATACGTCTGGCCGCTGATTTCACTCAATTCCGAGTTACGGTTTGAGAGATATGCCCTCCCAAAGTTTATAGCGCAGTTCTAGCCGGATTCCGACTACCTTGCTGAATTTGTCTCCAAAGAGGTAGAAAACATTTTTCAATGGCTCTGAATTTTTGATATGTCATTAAGGACTTGAATATCTAACACTGAGAGTTGGAATCACCCAATTCCAATATCTGATTGGTGAGATATGGTCTCTAAAAGACATCTCAAAAACCTAGAAATTATCCTTGCAAACGGAGCAATATTACAATGGGCTTCCCGACGATGTTTCATGTGTGGTGGCTATGGACATAACAATTTAGAGTGCTCGAATAAGCATGCCATCCCATATGAAGAGTGGACCAAGGATGATGAAGAAAATTGTTCCTTTGAAGGAGCAATAAATGATACAATTCCACTTGAAGAACCAACTCTTGATGAGGAAATGAAAAGCTCCGACAATATAAACATCCCCGTTGAGGATGTCTTTGACTTCCATGTTGAATATGAAGAAGAGGTCATAATTGATGAACTTATTTCAAGGGCACCGGAGCTGCCTAATCACGCCCTCGTTTCTAATGCTGATGATTATGAGACTTCCTTTGTTTTTTATCATTTTGTTAAAATAGGTATGAATGAAGAAGTGCTGAGCTCAAGAAAATACGCGAAGGATGATCATGTTATACCCGCGCTTGGCCCTATCATACCCTCCCCCATGTCCTACACCCTCGCAAAAACCAAAGGACTTACGTTGAAACATTATGATCCGTTTTAGTGAGAATTCCACGTCCTTCAACCCGAGAGGCCTGAATAACTTCGGACCCAAGGTTTCCGCAGACCAAATCCCACTCCGTCCAACCCAACCCTAAACATCCAAAACTCCTTGCCATTTAATTCATTTCAAAATAAAGCTTCTCTTATTTTAGCCCTGGCAGAAAATAAGAGTGTGTAAAATAAAACCTTGTGTTTGTTGTTATTTTCCTTCTTTTAAGCCTTTTATTATACAAATAAAACCCTCCCTTTATTCCATTCATCCCCTGGACAAAATACACTTCACAACCCAAACACAACACCCAAAAAGAGCCAAAATCCTGACCCACCACAAACCACTAATCCCTGCCCATGTTCCCCCACAAATAACCCAAACCCATATGCCCAAAACCACCCCTAATATTGCCCTGCCCTGTCCCCTTTTATTGGCCAAACACAACCCCTCATTTTTACCCAAATAATAGCCTTAAAACCCAGGAACTAACCACTACAACCGAAAGCTCAAAACCCCCACAACCCCAGCCCCATCCCTGAATTTTATCCCACTTTGGAGACAAGATTCAATGAGTGTTACCCCATACTTTGGAAGTGGATGTTGCTAGGAAGCTTCCTCATGTTCACATTCAATGTATTATGTATTTTCTCCTTCCCCTCTCCCTATATAACTCAGGACATATGGCCATTGTAACCCATCTTTGAATATTGAAAACCTTTTACTCTTTGAGTATTCATAAAATAGTGTGATGCTATTTTAGCCAAATTCCTAATTCTATATCTTAAGAGTGGTTATCTTAAGTGTGAGTTTTATGTTCTAGATATTTGATTGAGTGTGTAATATCTTGATTAAATATTAGAGTTCAACCCCAAGTTAATCTAGAGGTGAGCTTATCCTTTAGTATTAATTTGGCTCCAAATTAAGATAAGAGTGTGTTTATCTCTTATTCCTTATTTGGAATTTATCCCATCCTTTCTAAACCCATCCTTCATCCCTGATTTTCCACTCTTCTTCATAATATCAAAACCCAAAAAGAACTCCTTCACATTCCCATATTTTCATCCA
>OOIL02004034.1:1888110-1914874 GCA_900332095.2 Cuscuta campestris | reverse complement strand
CCCATTTCCCCTTCATTATTCCACAATTCCATCTCCAAAAATAACAACTTGATAAGTCCCCCATTTCAACCCTAATATCTGGTATCAAAGCCCATTGTTCCACATCCCCAAGGGCCAAAAACACTTCCCTCAACCTTCCTCTTACCCTCAAGCATTTCGTCCCAAACCTACTGCAAAAAAACAGCCCAACAAAACCCACTTTTCTTCAGTCATTCCCTACTGCCCAGAACCAGCCCCAAAAAAAGTCATTCCTCCCTCACCTTTTGCTTTGGTTTGAGAAGCCAAAGACTGCCCAAAAACCCAAAGGCCCACCCACATTATCACCTAAAAAAGCCCCTGACTAAATCATCCAAAAACCAAGCCAAAACATACTCCAAAAACCTTCCAACTCACTGCCCAGGAACCAACCCCAACATAACCTATCTTTGTTCACCTTAGGCCCCCAAAAACCAACCCCAATCCAGCCAACCTATACCCCAAAATACCCTGCACTTCTTCTTCCTTAATACCATGTAAAACCACTCCCAAAACATGTCCCATGGAGATTTAGTTGCTGAACAGAATAAACTCAAGAAGGAGCTTGATGCTTTGATGAAAAAGATTGGAGAGTTCACAAATTCAGTGGACATTCTGACCTTTGAAGGAAGAAACGATCCAGAGAAGTTCCGACAGTGGCTCAAGAAGGTTGAACATATCCTAATCTTCAAGGATATGCCCGAAGGCAAAATGGTCAAGCTTGTAGCATCCCGGCTCCAACGAAACGCTTCCACTTGGTGGACACATATTTCCATTAAGAGAAAGTTCGAAGGAAAACCCAAAGTACAAACATGGGAGAAGATGAGGAAGCTGTTGATCAAGAGATTTTTGCCAAGAGATTACCATCACATGGTCCCCCCAAAAGCCGTTAAAACTCATGTCCCAACCGTACCTTCGTCTCCACAAAAACCGCCCCATGAAGCCCCTCCAAAAACACCCAGAGCAAGCACCCTACACACTTTCCAGTTCAGTAGTATAAACTTTTATCTACGTCTGGCCGCTGATTTCACTCAATTCTGAGTTACGGTTTGAGAGATATGCCCTCCCAAAGTTTATAGCGCAGTTCTGGCCGGATTCCGACTACCTTGCTGAATTTGTCTCCAAAGAGGTAGAAAACATTTTTCAATGGCTCTGAATTTTTGATATGTCATTAAGGACTTGAATATCTAACAGTGAGAGTTGGAATCACCCAATTCCAATATCTGATTGGTGAGATATGGTCTCTAAAAGACATCTCAAAAACCTAGAAATTATTCTTTGCAAACGGAGCAATATTACAATGGGCTTCCCGACGATGTTTCATGTGTGGTGGCTATTGACATAACAATTTAGAGTGCTCGAATAAGCATGCCATCCCATATGAAGAGTGGACCAAGGATGATGAAGAAAGTTGTTCCTTTGAAGGAGCAATAAATGATCCAATTCCACTTGAAGAACCAACTCTTGATGAGGAAATGAAAAGCTCCGACAATTTAAACATCCCCGTTGAGGATGTCTTTGACTTCCATGTTGACTATGTAGAAGAGGTCATCATTGATGAACTTATTCTAGGGGCACCGGAGCTGCCTAATCACGCCCTCGTTTCTAATGCTGATGATTATGAGACTTCCTTTGTTTTTTATCATTTTGTTAAAATAGGTATATATGAAGGAAGAAGTGCTGAGCTCAAGAAAATACGCGAAGGATGATCACCCGGAGTACTATATGTCGTTCAAGAATGTCATAACATTCCGGGAACTACACAACAAGGTATCTATAGATCCCAGAGAGAGCCTCCCCGTTGGTGGTTCAATAAGTTTCCCATTTGATCCGGGAATACTTATATGAAACCATAATCTTCTACGTTGGTGCGAAAGTTTGAGATCAAACTTTCTTCAAAGAAAGGGAGTATGTTATATCCCTGGATGGCTTCACCAAAAACCAATTCCCAAAATATCCAAAACAACCAGCCCAAAAACCACATTATTCCCATCCACTCTTCCCTTCACTCTTGGCCAAAAATCCCTGCCCTAACCCCATCATTGTTCCCCATTATGTCCATCAACTTGGATACACAAACAGCCACTATGATCGAAGACATAAGGACCCACCATTACACCAATCAAACCTTACCTTGTTCCCCATAAAACTACCCACAATAAACCTCCAAAACAACCAGCCCCCTCCTGCACAATCCCTTCCCCCTTGGCAAAATAATCAACCCATTCATCAATAAAATTAGCCTTCATTCACATGCCAAGCAACCCCACAATCCAAGGCACACATCTCTGATTTCTTTCCATTAAGGAGACAATAATAAATGGGTATTATCCCATGTTTTTGAAATAGTTGCTTCCAGGAAGTTTCCTCATGTTTACATTTAATGTACTATGTATTTCCCCCCTTCCCCTCTCCCTATATAATCAGGCCCTATGGCCATTGCAAACACAACCTTTTGAATATTAAAATCTTATACTCTTTGAGTATTATTAAAATAGTGTGATGCTATTTTAGCCAAATTCCTAATTCTATATCTTAAGAGTGGTTATCTAAAGTGTGAGTTTTAGATTCTAGATATTTGACTAAGTGTGTCATATCTTAATTAAATTCTAGATTCAAACCCCAAGTTAGGATAAGAGTGTGTAATATCTCTTAAACACCAACTTGGTTTATCCATCTCTGATTTTCTTCCATTTCATACCTCCCCATTTCTCCTCTTAATCTTACTCTTTTCTTCCATTAAAAATACCCAAAAGAACTCCCTCATCAGCCCCATATATTTCCAACCCATTCCCTGCAAAAACGCCTTTCTTCCTGTCCAGAATCACTGCCAAATAATCGATTATCACTCCCCACAATCGATTATCAGTTCCATTGGAAACATCTGCAGGTAGTAATAATCGATTATCCTTTTAAGATAATCGACTATCACTCATTCCCAAAAAATCTGCAGCCTTTCATAATCGATTATCACTTCTTGTAAATCGATTGTTTATTTCTCCTAAACTTCTGAAGCTCCTCCTGAGAAACTGAATCACTTGACAATCGATTATCCTACTTGGACAATCGATTATCATACATCAAGGGAAACTCTTGCAGTCCTATATAATCGATTATCATCATACTGATAATCGACTATTAACCCATCCAGCAAAAGAAGGAGCTTGTTCCTTAAATCCGAGCTTAATACCGACAAACCCGGAGCGTAGATATAACAACATTCATGCGGCTTATGAATCAAGTCTTGAAGCCGTTTATAGGTCATTTTGTCGTTGTCTACTTTGACGACATTCTGAAATAGCAAAAATGAGGAAGATCATGCTAATCACCTCACATTGGTGATTAAGAAGTTGGACGAGGAGAAACTCTATGGCAACCTCGAAAAGAGCCAATTCTTTTCGCATGAAAGGGAGTTCTTGGGATACTTTATCTCAAGTGAAGGCATACGGGTGGACGAAAAGAAGACACAAGCCATTAGAGAATGGCCGACCCCCACACTATGCAACAAGTACGGAGTTTTCATGGCCTTGCCTCTTTCCACCGGAGATTTGTGAAGGATTTTAGCACCATCACGGCACCTATCACGGATTTGACGAAAAATCAGAAGTTCGAGTGGAACTCCAAGGCCCAACAGGCCTTTGGAACAATCAGGGATCGATTAACACATGCCCCTGTCTTAGCCCTTCCTAGTTTTGATAAACTATTTGAGGTCGAGTGTGATGCCTCGGGAGTTGGAATCGGGGCTTTCCTATCCCAAGAAGGGCACCCGGTGTCGTACTTTAGCGAGAAGCTAAACGACACGAGGAGGTATTCCACATACGACAAGGAGTTCTACGCATTGGTGCGGTCACTTGAGCATTGGCGTCATTACCTCGTGAGCAAGGAGTTCATCTTACATTCCGATCATGAAGCGTTAAAATACATTCAAGGGCAGCATAAGCTCCGACCCCGTCATGCTAAATGGGTCGAATACATCCAAACCTTCACCTTTACCATCAAGCACAAAAACGGAACCATGAACAAGGGCGCCGATGCCTTGTCCCGGAGACACTTATTACTAACGGTACTTAGTACCAAACTTGTTGGCTTTGAGTTTTTGCATGAGCTTTACAAAGAGGGTGAAGACTTCAAGGACACTTATTCCAAGTGCCTTATTCGGCCACATGGAGAATTCCTAATCAAGGATGGTTTTCTCTTCCGAGGAAACCAACTTTGCATCCCAAAATGCAGCGTTCGAGAAACCCTCATTGATGAAGTTCACGGAGGAGGCCTAGCTGGTCATTATGGGGTCGATAAGACTCACATGATGATGAAGGAACACTACCATTGGCCAAGGACAAAACGAGGCGTGGAACACGTCATCAAGCGTTGCAACACGTGCCACCTCGCCAAAAGTCAGTCGCTGCCCCAAGGAAAGCACTTGCCCCTACCCGTCCCCCTTGCTCCATGGGAAGATATCAGCTTGGACTTCATCACCGGGCTGCCAAGGACTCAACGAGGCAAAGATTCTATCATGGTCGTCGTGGATCGATTTTCAAAGATGGCCCACTTTGTACCATGCCTCACCACCTATGATGCTTCCCAAGTAGCTGACCTCTATTTCCGAGAGAAAGTCAAACTCCATGGCGTTCCCCGAAGCATGGTCTCGGATAGGGACACGAAATTCCTTAGCCATTTTTGGATGACCCTATGGAGAAAGTTGGGTACTAAACTGAAGTTTAGTACGCCGAGCCACCCACAAACCGATGGCCAAACCGAAGTCACCAACCGCACCCTTGGAACACTCTTACGAGCTCTCATCAAGAAGAACATCAAGCAATGGGAAGAGCTTCTACCGCACGCTGAGTTTGCCTACAACCGAACCCCAAACAAGACTACCGGGCTATCCCCATTCACGGTGGTCTATGGTTCGAACCCCTTGACCCCACTTGAACTTGATCCGATCATCATGGACACCAAATATAGTTGGGAAGCGGACAAGCGGTCAAAGGAAATCCAAGACCTTCACGCCAATGTTCGAGACAAGATTGAGGCTATGAACGAGAAGATAAGCGCACGCATCAACAAAGGAAGGAAGGACGTCCACTTCCAACCGGGAGACCTTGTATGGATTCACCTTCGGAAAGACTGTTTCCCCACGAAACGCAAATCAAAGTTGCTGCCAAGAGCCGATGGCCCGTTTGAAATCTTAGAGAAAATCAACGACAATGCCTACAAGATCAACCTTCCGAGAGATTATGGAGTATCGGCTACTTTCAATATCAAGGACATTAGTCCGTACTTCGAGCCTAAAGAAATGCCAAGTTTGAGGACAAACTCTTTTGAAGACCGGGTGGATGATATACCCCGGGTAACCACCAACGACTCTAAAGTCCTTAAACAAATCAACGGAATAATGGCCAAGTGTTATGATCCCTTTTGGAGTGAATTTATCACCATTAAAAACCATAACCTAACCATAATGTCCTTGGATCCTTCCCCACCATGAGGCCAAACCCCAACCTTGGCTAAAACCACCACACCCTAAATATCCAAACCAACCTTTAAAACCACAACCCAACCCTCCTCTTCTGCCCTCACCTTTGGCCAAAACACTAAACCCAAAGCCCACACATCACCCCACCATTTGAACCCACCTTAGATTAATAATTACAATCCCAATAATAGCCTAATCAACCATCCCCTCTTTCCCCCTTGTTGTGGCCGAAAACAATCAGCCAAAAACCTTCCCAAACCCATGTCACAGTGACAATTGAAGTTTTTCGGGTAGTAAACCTTCCCAGTAAAGGGTTAGTTTTCTCTCCGAGTGTCGTGTCTCTCGAGGAGTGGAAGAAGGGAATGAGTTTAATTTCTCTAACTAGGCGAAGGTTAGGACTGATTTATGAAAGTCTTCTCGGTACAAATATAAAAGGAGCAGAGTAAAAATAATAAATTAAGTTTACATAGTATAAGTATAGATCTGGACCTAGGGTCTGGACATCATTTGGATCTATTTTATCATATTAAATTAACAATTGGAATAATAATATTTCTATTACTACTCATCCATTTCTAGATTTTTACTTAATCCGTTGCTCTTGGATATCATAGCCTTTTGGCATAAAACATTTTCTCAATAAATAGCCAATTACATCTTTCGAGAATAATTAACTAAATAAGGCAAGAACAATAGATTAACCATTCCAACATTAATTTAACATAAAAAATAAACAACCAAACTAGTCCGGACCCAGAGATCCGGACCCTAACTCATACTATGCGAACATAAATTAAAACAGCATTTTATTAAATAAAGAAAACTTACAACTTCTGTAAAAGCGGAACAGAACAGATCGGGAGTAGAATTCCTCCAAAAATTACTCTAAAACTACTAGAATGCTAAACTAATATTTGGAACTGGAATATAAAGCTTAATTCCCGAAAATGGGAGTGAAAGTGATGGGTTGAATGGGGAGAATCACGCTGTATTAATAGGACAGAGGCCGAGGCGTCCAAGTCAAAGCGTCCAAGTCCAGGCGTCTTGATCCGGACGCTTGAGCTGCTCCGGCCAACCAGGTTCCGCCACGTGTCTTCCTTGGTCTGCAATCCAGCGAAGGCGTCCAACTCCCTAGCGTCCAACTTGGCCAAGCGTCCAACTTGGACGCCTTGAGGCCTTGGTCCGTTGGGCTTCGCGGCTGTTTCGTGATTTCGGCCCAATTTCGCTCCGTTTTGGCCCCGAACACTATTTTTGACCTCCCGGAAGCTCGTTCAAGCCCGAAAATGGATAATTTATGATGATTTCATGTGGAATCCCTTTTTATGACTCTTAGAACGAAAAGGAGAGTTTTATCCATTAAAATCACATTTTATGAGATGATTAAATATTATTTACGTGCAATAACGTTTAGAATATGATGTAAATGATAAGAACGAAACGGACTTATCAAATTCCTCACACTTAAATGTTGCTTGCCCTTAAGCAACAAATTGAATAATTACAAGTATAAAGGCAAATTAATAATCGCAGAGGGAATGTTTAAGCTACATATTATGAAGGAAAGAAGAAATAAGATAGTCATCAACCTTTTTGTTAAGAAGGAATGAACCTTTAGATTCTCACCCATATTGTTAGAAATGTAAAAGAATTTTTTCAAACCAATATTTTTACACCAACCTAAACAGCCAAAACTTTCCAAACTTTCTTTGGGATAACTACATTTGTAAGAGTACTTTAAAGATCAAATAATTTTTTAATGGCTAAATTGGAAAACATGTTCTTGCAAAAGTATTTGTCAAAGTGTAAGGGTTCAATTTTCTTTGGCATAACTTTGTCATGTTGACACGAGAAAAATTTATAACCTCATCCCGTGACATAGAACCACGAGCTTTTTGGATATTCACTCTGGAAAGTCTCATCACACGACATAGAACCGCATGCTTTTTGACTCTAACACTCAAAAGGCCTCATCACGCAATATAGAACCACGTGCTTTTCGGCATACTCGCCACGCCTCATCAATTGACATAGAACCAATTGCTTTTTGGCTAAAACAAGAATCTCGGTCCCACCAAAGTATGCTTTGAAACATCACCCCTTATACTTTGAAAATAACTGTTTTTAAGAAATAACAAATACTCATAAGAGCATCAGCAAAAAGATTTTCAATAAAGCACTTAAAAATTGATTGATCTTAAAAACTCTTAGTAAATTGTGAATTTATCCCAAATCATTTTAGAAAACATTCCCAAAAAGGTTAGAGTAGAAATAGAAGTTTGACAAAAAGTTTAAAAATTTCCAATTTTTACGGGTGATAACTAAAGATTAATTAATCAAACAATTAAAATTGATGACTATTCTATAAAAATATTTTCCTAAAAAATATATAGACAAAATGATTCCTAAAAAGATCATTTCAACAAAGAACTCTTGCCTCCTCACACTTAAACGGAACCACGCCCTCGTGGCTAAAAGTATTTTGGCATTGGAGTTAATGGTTGAAATGCTCACATGCAATTACTAAGTTATCTCAATACTTATAAAATTCAAAGATGAAGGTTGAAATAATAGATGACCATAACATGTAAGTATGAAATAATTCATAAAATATTCTCAAAAGGGTTTTAATAGTCATGAAAAGAAGAATTCTAACATAAGATCATATAAATATCCAAAAATGATGTTCTGAATGTAGTAATAGAAAAATTAGGGATCTCACTATCCCCGACGTTTGCCTTGTTTAGGACCTTCCTTATGCTCGGCTTTCTTTGTTCCTTGCTCCCGGGTGTATTCAAGTATTTCCTCCACCTGCCATTGTTGCGTAAGAAGGAGCTTCTCCATGCTCCTCAAGCTAGAGTCCACAGAATCCTGAAATGCAAACATAGCTTGTGAAAGCTCGCGAAGGGTCATAGGGATAGTATGCTTCCGTCTGGGTCGTGCCTCCTTGTCTTCCTTATTGTAAGCAGTCTGGGCCAAATACCCTGTTGGTGGTCGGAGATGCTTGCAGCTTCTGGAGAACATCGGGGACTGTCATACATAATCCTCGGGCCAGAAGCGTAACCATTGGCCCACTTAAGACAAACCGGTGGTTGTAAGTTGACTGAGCAAATAGGAATCGAGCCACAAAAGTTGCTAGATTGACCGGTACGCGTGCTTCCAGACTCCAGAAAAATAGCATATCAGAATCAAACACCACGTCAGGGCCGTGGGAACGGCCGAAATAGCTATGAGTCAATGCATGGTGTAAAATTCTCCAAGACGGACGCACCCAATTCCTAGCTATGCTTGCTCCGCTGTGATCTCGTCCATACCCGTGAGCTTGCCAGAACTTCTTAACATCAAACTCCAGATCCAACTGGTCGGGCAGATTAGCAAAGGCCAGGCTCCGCGTTTCATCAACCGTGTAAAGACCAATCAGCCACCCCAAGTCTGCCACAGTAAGGTTCAGAAGTCGTCCCATCAGAGTGAATGTGACCTTGGTGGTGGAGGTAACTTCAGCTGCTGACTTTACTTCCTCTCCGTCATTGAGGAAGCGGAGAGAGCAAAGAAACTCGATGGTGACTTCCATGCTAGCTGGTGCATGCAGGAATAGCAGGATCATCCATTTTGGGTCGTACAGCAACTCATCAATGTCCTGCCAGTGCCCCAGTTCATCCAGATAGGCAGGGTCTAGCACCATGGGAGGCTGGAGCATCTTCATGTTTCCCCAAGTAAGAAACTTCTTCTTTGCTTCTTCTGAGTGCAAGGGGAGCTCTTCCAGGTTCCGTAATGTGCGGCAGTTTCCATGCGGGATCATCCAAGCAATATCCATCTGTTTAAAATTAGAAAAGTAAAACAAGTAAAATCTTGCCCCCAGCTAGTGCGGCAAGTAAAAATAGATTATTTAAATATTTTTAATTAACTGACGGGTTGCCTCCCGTTAAGCGCTTCTTTAACGTCCGTAGCTTGAAGCTCACCACTTTTTCCGTGACTTTCCGATCCGAGAGTCATAAAGTTTGACCCTTTTGACTCTCTTCTGATGCCACCTTATTTGAGTTTTTGCTCGGTCAAGGTCCAAGATCCTTGACTCATCCCTGTGGCTTGACGGCAACAGGATATATGGAGGAAACTTTGTATAGGTGGGTGGTGGTGGAAGTCTCCTCAATTGATCCATATCATTAGCTTTGATTGCGAAATTGATGCCTTCCTTATCTTCAATTGGCTGACTATCCATTTGTGGTTTAATGATTACGACCATGCTTTTCCCCGCGGATGAGTCTTCAGTGTCACTTACCAGAAGTTCATCCCAACTCTTTTGGCTCCAACCATCGTTCGAGCAGACATAGTCGCACCCGTCAAGTAGGGAGTCAAAGAAGGTATGGTCTGAATCTTCAGATAAAGCGTTATGTACACAGGTTTCTATAAGCGGAGATTGCTTTTCCATGCGGAGTAATTCCTCGTCTATAGATTCCTGCTCAGACACTTGGACATTGATATCTTGGGGGCAGGTGATGGGCTCTACTTCCTCCAGAACAGGTTCCTCTGGAGGTGTGTCTTCAACACAATTAAGGAGATGGTCGTTTATTGCCGTAGGCAGAACTTCCTCCTCCTTTTCTTGAATGAGCGTAAGTGGTTCTGAGTCAGGTCCCTCAGTTGGTTCCACCTCATGTACGACTATGCTGGTTGGGACTTGGCTAGGAGGGTATTCAGGTAACATTACCACAGTAGCCCTAGCGAGAGTTGTTATGCTCTCGGGTTTCTGTGATGGTGTAAAACTAGGTGAATCTTCTAGAACTAGAACCTGATGGTTGAATGTTTCAGGGTTGGTCTTAGGTTCTAGAGCCTCTTTTTGAGCATTAATTTCCCTCATTTGATCTTGAGATTGGAGGAAGCGTTTAAGTTCAACAGCCATACAGAGATCATTGACTAATTTATCGGCTTTAGACTCAGCTTCTAGTCTCTCTCTTTGAAAGTCGTCCAGCATTTTCTGCATCATTTCTGATCCTTCGCATAATCTCCTATCGAACTCCTTTTCCTTCCGGACAAATTCAAGAAGTTTTGCTCTTTCTCGAATTGCCACCTTGTTTGCTTCAATTTGTTCTTCAGCAAACAAAGTGTAGTCACAGCAGTAAGGTGGTTCATACCAGGAGCCTTTAGCGAATAAAACCTCGTCGAAATAGAAAATTTTCTGTTCTAATCTTATGATCTCTTTGACGAGTGGATCAGATTGATCGTCGCTCATAGGCCCAGATTGGTCAGAGTCATCTTGGTCGCCATGAGGTTCATAATAATTATCCGTATCAGAATCTTGGTATGGAGAATATCCAAAGTTTCTAGACGGGGTATCATATGGGTTTTCCTCATGGTAAGGATAGTAGTCAGACCCATTGTTGACTTGGTAGTCATCACCATATGCGTACTGATGTGGGTGATAAGGTGGATGGGTTTGAAACGAAGGGCGGTTGGGTGATTGGTAGAAAGAAGGCAGAATGTAATAACCACTGGAGTTATCCATAATAAGTATTACGGGTGGTTGGTGAAAAAAAAGTGAGAAGATCGTTCTAACCAATCTTTTACCCATAGAAGAAATTAAACTAATGTCGTGCCACTCCCCAGCAACGACGCCATTTGACATTTGAAGTTTTTCGGGTAGTAAACCTTCCCAATAAAGGGTTAGTTTTCTCTCCGAGTGTCGTGTCTCTTAAGGAGTGGACGATGGGAATCAGTTTAATTTCTCTAACTAGGCGAAGGTTAGGACTGATTTATGGAATTCTTCTCGGTACGAATATAAAAGAAGCAGAGTAAAAATAATAAATTAAGTTTACATAGTATAAGTATAGATCTGGACCTAGGGTCTGGACATCATTTGGATCTATTTTATCATATTAAATTAACAATTGGAATAATAATATTTCTATTACAACTCATCCATTTCTAGATTTGTACTTAATCCGTTGCTCTTGGATATCATAGCCTTTTGGCATACAACATTTTCTCAATAAATAGCCAATTACATCTTTCGAGAATAATTAACTAAATAAGGCAAGAACAATAGATTAACCATTCCAACATTAATTTAACATAAAAAATAAACAACCAAACTAGTCCGGACCCAGAGATCCGGACCCTAACTCATACTATGCAAACATAAATTAAAACAGCATTTTATTAAATAAAGAAAACTTACAACTTCCGTAAAAGCGGAACAGAATAGATCGGGAGTAGAATTCCTCCAAAAATTACTCTAAAACTACTAGAATGCTAAACTAATATTTGGAACTGGAATATAAAACTTAATTCTTGAAAATGGGGGTGAAAGTGATTTGTTGAATGGGGAGAATCACGCTGTATTTATAGGACAGAGGCCGAGGCGTCCAAGTCAAAGCGTCCAAGTCCAGGCGTCCCAATCCGGACGCTTGAGCTGCTCCGGCCAACTAGGTTCTGCCACGTGTCTTCCTTGGTCTGCAATCCAGCCAAGGCGTCCAACTCCCAAGCGTCCAACTTGGCCAAGCGTCCAAGTTGGACGCCTTGAGGCCTTGGTCCGTTGGGCTTCGCGGCTGTTTCGTGATTTCGGCCCAATTTCGCTCCGTTTTGGCCCCGAACACTATTTTTGACCTCCCGGAAGCTCGTTGAAGCCCGAATCTTGATCCATTGATGATTTATTCCCTTTTTCTCAAGTATTTGAACATAAAATGAGAGTTTTATCCATTAAAATCACATTTTATGATATGATTAAATATTATTTACGTGCAATAACGTTTAGAATATGATGTAAATGATAAGAATGAAACGGACTTATCACACAGCCCCCACAACTGTTCCCCATTATACTCTCCATTATGTGTAAGGAAACAAGCTCCAAACAAACAAAACATATTGGCCCACCTTGGCAGCCACCCAACTCACCTTTGCTCTCCAAACAACCTATTACATCCCCCCAAAATAGCCAACCCACTCACCCCTTGTACCCCCCTGCCTGGCCGAATCAACCCACCCAATACCCTCCAAAATTGCAGCCCACTCCACCATAACTTGCCCACAATAATAACCCAACAACAGCCCCACAAACCAGCCCCTATATCTGATTTTCTTCCCCACCAAAGGACTCAAATAAGTGGTTATTATTCCTTTAATTTGTGTGAATAAGAGACTTGGTGTTGTATCTTGGCTTAGGTTGTTTGAGGAAAAACAGTGGTTTTAATATGGAGAAGGAGTGATAGTCGATTATCTAAAGAGATAATCGATTATTGAAGGGTTCAGTTCTCAAAGGATTTGGCGGAGATTTTCTGAAGGGGGTGATAATCGATTTACACAAATATGTAAATCGATTATTGATGACTGCAGGTGTTTCTCGTAAGTTGATAATCGATTTTTCCAAGCTGGTAATCGATTATTGGGCAGTTTCATGGAAAGAAAAAGGAGGTGTTTTAGTAACGGGGATAAACCAAGGAGGTCTAAGAGATATAATACACTCTTATCCTTTCTTGGGGTTGAAATCTAGACTTCAATTAAGATATAACACACTTAATGAAATACTAGAACCTAACACTCACACTTAAGGAAACCAACCTTAAGATATAGAAATTAGGGATTTTGAAAACAACACAACAAGTTGTATTATCTTGAAAATAGGCTTACAAAAGACGGATTACAATGAGGCCCCTTGGCCGAAATAAATATAAGCAAGAAAAGGGAAATTCCAGGCAACTTCCTTAAACAAATTTCCAGATTAATATCCAATTGATCACATTATTTTATGGAATGAAAATCAAGGATGAGGGGAAATTTGGCTTTGATGTTTTCGGCCATATTGAGAGACAAATGGGTGTGTGGGAATATTGTGATTTGAGGATAATTTTGATGGGGTTTTAATGTGATGGTTTCGGCCATATTAGGGAGACAAAGGGGTGGTTTGATGAGAGGATTATTTGGTTGATTGTGTGATGAAATATATGGTGGGTGAGGGGTTATATTCGGCCATCAAAGAGGAAAAATAAGGGGTGTGAATATTTTGTGTTGTTTGGCTTTTAATGTATAGACTATATGGTGAGCAAGCTTATCAAACAACACAAATGCTCTTTGGCCTATTCTTGAGTGTACATTCGGCTTTACTCATCTTGAGCCAAGTCTTCACAGGGGCCTTATTCTCTCGCCTTCTTTTGGTGGAGAGGTTGGACCACCAAGTGGAGGCATACTTCCGGAACATCAATGCCACAATCTTGACTTTCTTATCTTCGGGCACATCATTGAAGTCAAAGACGCGCTCAACAGTTTCTAGCCACTCTAGAAAGTCATCCGGATCATTCCTCCCTTCAAAGGTTGGTATGTCAACCTTGAAATCGGTAGCTCCTCGTTCATGATTCTCCTCTCTAGTGGTGTAACTAGAGTTAGCTTCGGGGTGAACTTCTTCGTCTTCATCCCTTTCCTCCGGGGTATTCACCATGCTCATCTTGAGCTTAATGAGTTGGGCAACTTGCTTGGCCAAGTATTAAACTTGGGCCTTGAGAGCGGCATTGGAGGCTAGGAGTTCTTCGTTGGACAGGTTGTTGGAAGTGTTTGACATGACGATAGCAAGGGAGGGAAAAGGAGAAGGTATGTAAAGGAAGGAAAAGAGGAAGTGTGTTGTATGGCCTCAAGGGAATGCTCAACAACAAGCTTTGATGCCAAATGTTATATCTAAGCTCAAGGTTTTATGGGTAATGACCATGACTTAAGGAACACAACTCCTTTATTTACAAGGGGGGAAGATAATCGATTGTCCTAAATGGATAATCAATTGTCAAGGGGTTCAGGTTCTTGGGCAAACTTTCTAGGATTTTCAGGGAAGGGTGATAATCGAGTGACAGAGGGGTGTCAGTCGACTATTGAAGGTTGCGGGTAACTGGGGAAGGCTGATAATCAATTGTCTTATAAGGATAATCGATTATTGAAGGCTGCGGGTGTTTCAGGAAGGATGGATAATCGATTATTATCAGTGAAAATCGATTATATGACGACTCGGGAAAAAGAAAAGAAGTATTTTCTTGGGGAGGGGAATAAACCAAGTTGGTGTTAAGGGATATCACACACCCTTATCTTAACTTGGGATTGAGTCTAGCATTCAAATAAGATATCACACACTTATTTAAATAACTAGAACCTAAAACTCACACTCAAGAGAACCACTCTTAAGATATAGGATTAGGAATTTGGAATGAAACACACAAGTGAATCACTTTGATTAAAAATGGAATACACTGTGTTCGTACACCCAGGCCTATTGCTGAATGTATAGAATTACATTGGAGGGGAAATGTTGGGGGAAGGAATGATGAATGTGAGGGAAGGAATGATGAATGTGGGGAGGGCTGAGGTTGAGGGCCAAGAAGTGGGGGTAAGATAATGTGGTACATTTGGTTGGGTATTTGTGGCAGTTATGGGGGAATTTGAGTTTGGTCAGGATGGGGAGACAAAGGGGTGTGTGTGGGGTGTGTTATTTGGAGTTTTGTTGTAGGTTTGTTGTGGGGAGTGGAGGTATTATTGTGAAGGAAAATATCCCTGGGCATTTGGGTTGTAATTTAAGTGTATTGGGGAACATAATGAGGGCCACATTGGGTGTTGTTTTGGACACTTATTTTCGGCATTGTAAAAGAAAAAAGGGAAGGGAAATTGTGGTTTTGTTTGCTTTGGATTCCCGGGAATGATTTTTGAGATGTTGGATTGGTTATTAAGGTGGTGATGGGTTAAGGGTAAGTATGGTTAGGGTGCATGGTTTGGTGATGATTTCATTCCAAAGGGGATCATAACACTTGGATATTATTCCATTGATTTGCTTTAGGACTTGAGGACGATTTGTGGTGCTCGGGGATATATCAAGTTTGTTCCTCTAGCTCATGTTCCCAAAATGGCGCGATAGTTTCTTTGTCATCTTGAATTTCTTCGAGCTCTATATTTCTCCCACTAGTTGCGTTGGAGAGAAATTCCTTCTCGAGGAAGACACCATTGTGAGCAACGAATACCTTCTTATCGATAGGGTGATAGAATGAATACCCTCGAGTTTCTAATGAATTGTAGTTTTTCGGGTAGTAAACCTTCCTAGTAAAGGGTTAGTTTTCCCTCCAAGTGTCGTGTCTCTCGAGGAGTGGACGAAGGGAATTAATTAATTTCTCTAATTAGGCGAAGGCTTAGACAAGTTTATGAAAGTCTTCTTGGATCGATTATAAATAGAGCAGAGTAAAAATAATAAATAAATTTCACATAGTATAAGTGTAGATCTTGATTTAGGGTCAGAAATCTATTTTATCATATTAAATTAACAATTGGAATAATACTATTTCTATTACTACTCTTCCATTTCTAAATTTGTACTTAATCCGTTGCACTTGAATAACATAGCCCTTTGGCAAACAATATTTTCTCAATAAATAGCTAATTAAATCTTCTGATATTAATTAACTAGATAAGGCAAGAGCAATTGACTAACCATTCCAATATTAATTTAACATTCAAAATATACAACGAAACTAGTCTGGACCCAGAGATCCTAACTCATACTATGTAAACATAAATTAAAACAACATTTTATTAAATAAAGAAAACTTACGGCTTCCGAAAAAGCGGAACTGAACAGATCGAGAACGGAATTTCTCCAAAAATTATTCTAAAACTACTAATATGCTAAACTAAAACACGGAATTGAAATGTGGAGCTCAAATCCCGAGATTGGGACTGAAAAGTGATGGTTGAATGGTGTGAAACGCGCTATATTTATAGGACATAGGCCGAGGCGTCCAAGTAGAAGCGTCCAAGTCCAGGTGTCCAGATCAGGACGCTTGAGCTGTTCCAGCCAACCAGGTTTTGCCACGTGTCAGTCTTGGAGCGCAATTTAAGCAAGGCGTCCAACTCAAAGCGTCCAACTTGGTCAGGCATCCAAGTTGGACGCCTTAAGCCCTTAGTCCGTTGGGCTTCGCGGTTGGTTCGTGATTTTGGCCCAACTTCGCTCCGTTTTGGCCCCGAACATAAAAAACTCACTTGATCTATGGGGTGAACAAGTCGTGCTAAGGCTGTACCCTTCCCTCCATTGAAGTTTATTGACAAGCTGTGTCTCCCCATAAGTGTGATTAGCAGCAGCAGCATTGCAAGAGGCGGTGAACAGAAGCAAATAGTATAGAAGACCAATAAATGATGATGAACCCCTTAGCATTTTCAACACAATATATGATTTACATATGCAAAAAGATTGTGTTTGGTGGATAGTTTCTGAAATGCTAGGAGAGAAAAAAAGAAAGGAAAGGGATATGGTGAAGAAGAAGACGGAGATTCCTGGGTGGGGGTTGGAACTTGGAAGTAGGCATCACAACAAAAGGTCGAGGGGTCTGGCTGGAGGGGGTGGCCCACTCTTGCATGAGAAATTATTGGCACTTCACATGCATATATTGGAGTGTGGTGTGTGGGGGGAGTGGCGAAACTTCTTTGGTGCTGCTCCGATCTTCATCCTCAATTCCTTTCTCTTTTTAATTTTTTTGCATATACATTTTAGAGGTGAGCATGGTACGGTATTTAGCGCATACCGATACCGTACCAAATATTTCGGTTTGGTATGGGATTTTACCCCGTACCGATCCCGATCCCAAAATATCGGTTCGGTATGGTTCGGGATGGTTCGGTATCGGTGTCGGTACAAATCGGGATGAATATACATACCTACTTTACACGTTAAAATTTAACAATGCCCCTTTATTTTTGAAAATTAAAAAGTGAATCTAAATAAAAAACATGAAAATTAAAAGAAATGAATATTTAAATGAAAGAGATGTGTATCAAAACTTAGTTTATACGGAGTATTTCACAAACTAAAAAAATGAACGACAATAAAGGAATATTTCAAATCTTTGTGAATACTTTTATGTTCATACACAAAAACTTACTTGAACCAATTTTTTTTTTAAAAAAAATTACACGAAGAATTTTTCAGTGAAGGAATATAAAAATATTACTCCGGGATATTATTTTTTATAATATTTTAGTATATATGTTCGGTTCGGGATTTTCGGTATGGGACGTCCCCTCGTACCGTTCCCAAATACCGTACCGAGCATTCGGTTCGGTATGGTTCGGTTCCTTCTTGGTATTTTTTCGGTTCGGTATTTTTCGGTTCGGTATTATCGATTTTTTTGGGAAATTTCGGTATCGGTTCGGTATTTGCTCACCCCTAATACATTTGATTTTTCCATTTTGTGAGCCCCTATATTTTAGGTTTAGATTAACAGTATTTTCTCTATGTCCGCGCAAATGGTCATTTTTTTGTAATAGAACACTCATTTCACATATTTATTCATTTTAGTATTTATATTCAAAACATGTACTCAGCTCCCCGTCCCCGAGTATTTGTCGAGTTTTGACTATTTGCAGTCAACCATATTTAATCTTTGACCTATAATTAAAAAAAATTCATATGGAGTCTTGAAGTGTTTTGGAAAGCTCTCTAGCTTGAAGATTCTTCTTCCTTAACATTTGTTCAGAGTTTAAGAAGCTATCAAAAGATTTATTTCATTATTCTTGAGGGTCAAGAATCGGCTGGGTCAAAGGATTCCTAATTGAACTCTCATAGGGTTTGTCTTACTCTATATATTCTCTACGCCCCTCTTCATGCAAAGTGGAGAGAATACCTAGAAGAGCCTATGATACACGAGAGATACTAAGATGATGTTAGGGAGAGTTCAATGTTTACATGAAGATCACGCCATCACCATCATATCTTGCGTGAGAACTCAAAAGCTCAGTTTTTACCATAAACCTAGAGCTGTTGAATGAATGTTTGTTCGATTGGGTTATCCAGAAGTTGATCTGTGCTATTCTGGAGAAGGGTTGCTAACACGTCCTTTGAAGAATATTTGAAAGGGTAACCAGTGAAGGAGACAAGCGCAAACTGAGTTTGTCGCCATAGTCATTTGTAAGTAGATTAAGTCAATGTTTTAGATCAAATCTATTAGGCTAAAATCTACCATTGGTCCTTCAATTTTGCAAGCTATGCACGATTGGTCCTTCAAGTTTCAAACGTTCACAAATAGTCCTTCAAATATTCAACAACCTCCAAAAGCAATCCTTCAAGTTTCAAAAGTGCATAAGTAGTCCTTCAAGCATTCATCAACCCTCCAAATGCAGTCCTTTTTACGGTACGCGTTAAAAGCTAAATGGAGTACTAGCTCCATATATATACCTTCCGGCCTGCAGTGGGTGCTAGATGCAACTAGCTCCATATATATAACTCCCGCCTCAGTTCCAGATGCAACTTCCGACCTGCAATGGGTGCCTGGCACTGGCCCCGTCCTCTGAGCTGCGCAGCGGGTCTTTCCTTCCCATTGTTAATGCTGGGGATAATTTTACTATCAAAGGGGCTCAATTTGAATAGTAAATAATACAAAACTTTGAATGGAATTATGGAACCCCATTAATTCCCTATACGTAAAAAACAATCACCTATGTATAGCTACAAGTACTTCGTATTATTTATATGGAAGTAGTAATCTGTTTATCATTGAATATGTATTGTAAAAAGTACTACATTTTTAGGGTTGATGAATACTTCAAGGATTACTTGTGGACTTTTCAAACCTGAAGGGCTACATATGGAAGATTATGAACACTTGATGAACTATTTATGGACTTATGAAACTTGAAGGACCAATCGTGCACAGCTCATAAAGTTGAAGGACGACCGTACCAATCGTGGATTTAGGCCAACCTATTATGATTGAAGGTGTAATCTTTACGATGATTTGGTGGAAGGATTGTTATACTGACCTGGGCCCTGCAGATGTAGGAGAGTCACTCCAAACTGCGCAAACATATTATTGTGTCATTTTACTGCTTTATTTACTTTCTTTTCATTTTAAACGAAACAAAAGGGGTTATAGCACTATGCAAAGCCTCATGTCGTTGTAGTATGTGTTGTAGCATTTTTGTGGCACACTTGGTTATTGTTTTTCTTGTTGTGTGTTCTACATAGCTTTCTCTGTTTGATGTTTGGATACCGCCACAAAATTTCATTTGGTATTAGAGTAGTTGAGCTTAAATTTCTAGCTTGAGTCGATCTTAAACATGAGCGATATGGAA
The DNA here is from genome assembly GCA_900332095.2 of Cuscuta campestris. Classification (NCBI taxonomy): domain Eukaryota; kingdom Viridiplantae; phylum Streptophyta; class Magnoliopsida; order Solanales; family Convolvulaceae; genus Cuscuta; species Cuscuta campestris. The sequence goes on along the minus strand of OOIL02004034.1, from coordinate 1,895,310 downwards.
GAAGGTGCCAACTTTCAACGTCCACCACTGCTTCTTTGGCCAAACTACAACTTCTAGAAAGGTTGCATGAGAGCTTTCCTAAAATCTCATGGTGGGAGAGTTTAGAGATGTATTGAAACTGACTCGAGTGAACTTATTGAGGCAAATGCTAAAGGAATGCAAAGAGCTAAGTGTAACACCCGCCTTCCGTGAACCCAATTCACCCGCGACCCAACGGACCGGTAGGGTTACATGGGCGGTCCGAGAACCGTCCGTTACAAACACATTAGTGATTATTTAATGTGAGAACGGTTACGTTTGATTTATGGGATATTAATGACTATTTATTATGAAAACGTTTGTGTTTAATTGGTGTAGTCAATGTTAGGATAATTATCCAAAACGTGAGTGATATAAATGCAGAGTAAAAGCGGAAGTAAATAAATGAGTAAAACGACAAATGGTGGGTTCATGCCCAAATGATTAATTAATTAAATGTATTCAATTACTGAACTTGTCCATGCGCCGCCCATCTTCCCACCATCACTGTCCTCCAGGGTTAGCACCTGCACCGTCATGTCTACCTGCGTGTAGCAAAAACAACTACACGCTCAGCATAAGCTGAGGAGTGAATCTAACAAAAGAACATTAAGTGATAACCCATATGGCTATACACATATTAATACCCGTACCTATCATACGGAAAACCACATGTTACTAACTGATTAATTTACACCTGTTGGGATACTATTACGTATGATGTGCTACCACATTGAATACGAACATGATGGGGAACATACATGATGATGACAACCACATTAAATGTTGACGTGACATGGAGCATACATGATGACTATATGACTTGATGCATGACTTATGCTATTAGGGACACCCCTGACTTAGTCTCACTTGACAGGATCACACCTGCACTCCGGTAATGACCCGGGCTCGACAATGTCGCAAATGAACTAGCAAAAACCGGGTGGTAGCCGTAGCCTAGCTACCATGTACGTACACAAAGCCCACTTGATGAAAACCCGTTGGATCCCGAGGGTTCCTGGACGGGCCCGCTGTAGTAGGCACACAAAGTCCTCCTTACAACGGTATGCACATGATGAAAACCTAGGACATGCGTCTAGGATGAACGTGATGAATACATGTGTTCAGATTGGACATGATGAATGCTTGATGCCAATAATATATCATATGAATAACATACATGATGAAGATTAACATTTAATGCAAACACACAATCAGATTCTGAGTCAAAATGGTCAACGGGGCTCGTTCTACAAACTGCCCGAAATACTGCCTGCGGAACGGTCGACCGTGTCCTACTGGCGGTCGACCGTGGCTATACTATGGAGGTCTGGATGGCCGACGGTCCACCGTGGTCTTCCGTCGTGGCCGGCGGTCGACCGTCACGGTGGTGACCGTCGGACTGGCCATGGGAACGGTCCACCGTCCGTAGCGGCGGTCGACCGTCCCGATGACAGTCTTATGTCTTTGGCTCCGTTTTGATCCGTTTTGCAAACTTAACACCCTGATTCTTTTTAGAACAATAATGTAAACATTGATAAATATATTCATAGTGATTCCTAGGCCAATATGTACAAGCTTTACGTAGTGAACGTTTTGATGGCTAACCTACGAACATGCATAGATTCTACGTAGGTTGCGTACGATATTCCTATGAATATAACAACATAGATTATAACTTGATGTTCTAGAATTAGAGGGAACAACTACTCACCTCTAAATGAAGGGGTTGACGGAACGATGAAACGAGATGAACGAACGGTTGACAACGTTGAACGACGAATGGTTTCTCGTGGACACCTCCTTCTTCTTCTCGTCCTTCTCTTTCTTTCTCTTCGCCGAAGCTCCGTCGTCTCCTGGGGTTCTACTGGCCGGCGGTGTAAGGAAAGAGGAAGAGAGAGTGAGGGAGTTGGATGGTTGTGTGTTAATTGTGTTGGGGGGTTACCAAATGGTGAAGGGTTGGAAGAGAAGAGGCATGTATATATTGAAGGGGATTAAATGAGAAGTGATGGGGCATTGAAGAGGAAGAGTGTGTGTATGGCGTGGAAGGGAATTAAATGGGGAATTAATTCCCTAAATTCTATTCCGTTATGTGAAATCTGACTTCAACGGTACGCGGTTTTTCCCCCGAAAGGGTCCGAATTGAGATTCGTTTCCGTTTTTGGAATCAGACAGTCAAAACAAATTTAATGATATGTTCAAATAATTTTTCTAAGAACCTTATTTTCAAACTTCTGGGTCCACCCCAATCATTAATTAATTCATTTAATTAATGTTGAGAGGTCCGTTATTAAAACATCTTTTATTAACTTTTGAAGTCTATTTAATGAGATCGAATTCTCAGTATTTATTATTAAAAATAATGAGTCCCAATAAATAAATAATATTTATTTATTTAAACTAGGCCGGTTTGTAGGGCGTTACACTAAGTGACAAAACCATTCGAGAAATACACAAAAAATGAAACTTGTACTACAAAATGCAATGATAAAGCATTAAATGCTTTTTTCGGGGCAATGGATAACTCCAATATAGCTAGGCTTATTTCAAATTGTTTTGAAGCAAAGAGAGCATGTGAGATTCTTGAGACTTATCATGAAGGAGATGAGCTAGTAAAAATAGCTAAATATAAAATTCTCATGACAAAGTACCAAAATATTTGCATGGATGACAAAGATAAATTACTGAGTTCCATGGGAGAGTAAGAGAGCTTGCTAATGAGGCTGAAATTAGGGGTGAGCAAGTACCGAACCGATCCTGAAATTTCCCGAAAAAACCGAGAATGCCGAACTAAAATAGTATCGCAAAGGAACCGAACCAAACGATCGGTACGGTATTTGGGAATGATACGAGCTGAGGTGACGTCCCATACTAAAAATCCTGAACGAAACATATATACTAAAATATTACTCCCTCCGTCCCCCATAGATCTTCCCAATAACCTTTTTTCTTTGTCCACAATAGATCTTCTCATTTCATTTTTTAACAATTAAAATACCACAACTACCCCCACTTACTTTATTTATTACATCTCACCCACCTCATTTAATACACTCCACCCATTTTCATTAAGGGTATTATGGTAAACTTTCAACTTTTTTCAACTCTCCTTAAAAACCACAAAAAGTCAAAATGAGAACATCTTAGGGGACGGAGGGAGTATAAAAATAATACCACAGAAGTAATATTTTTATATTTCTTCACTAAATAATAAATTTATTTTTAAAATTTGGTTCAAGTTCTATTATGTGTAAGTTAGTTCTATTATGTGTAAGTTATACTTTTATTTAAGTTTTAGTTTTTCTATATGAACATAAAAATATTCACAAAGATTCAAAATACTCCTTTGTTATCATTCATTTCTTTAGTTTGTGAAATATAAACTAAGTTTTGGTACACATCTCTTGCATTTAAATATTCATTCTTTTTATGTTTTTTATTTGAATTCACTTTCAATTTTCAAAAATTAAGGGGCATTGATAAATTTGAAGGTGTAAAGTAGGTATTTATATTCATCCTGATTTGTACCGAAACCGATAGCGAACCATCCGAGGTATACCGAACCAATATTTCGGGACCGTGATCGATAAAGTGTAAAATCCCATACCGAACCAAAATATTTGGTATGGTATCGGTATGAGATAAATATCGTACCATGCTCACCCCTTGCTGATAAGTGAGAAAACCCGTCAATGAAGACGATCTTCTCCTCAAGGTTCTAAATGTGGATGCTAACGCCATTCGTGAAACACATGATATAAAGAGGATGACTCTAGATCAACTCATGGGAAATCTAGAGACCATTGAGTTGCAAATGGTTAAGAAGTCCAAAAGGCAAAAGGCTGATAAGCAGATTGCCTTTTACAATTAACTACCATAAAAACGGCTTAGTAGTTAGCCATAATTTTTGAGAAAAATAAATATAAATTTTATTTTAATTTGTGAATCATAAATATAAACTATTTGTAAATTCAACTTTTTTGTTTAAAAATTAGGTAATTGGGTAGATAACGTAAAATGGCCACCAACGATATAAAGTTTACAAAGTTTAGACTTTTGTGGAAAAACTTATAAACAAAATAGATGTTATAGTTCACTATATAAATATGGAAATTTTATAATGAAATAATATTTAAAAAAAATTCCTAAATCTAAAGTATTCTAGATCTAACCTAATTCGTACGTGCAAACTGTTAGAAATAAGTGACCAACGCTAGAGGGGGGTGAATAGCGTTTGATCATAGAAATCGCAGGAATAAAAAAATTCAAAGGAGAAGTAAAGAACGTAGAAAGCATAAAGGGAGCACACCAAGATTTATACTGGTTCAACGTGTGGCTAATCCAGTCTCCCGAGAGACTCTCTCGAGCTACACTACTTCCGTTAAGCTTACGGGTGCTTAACAAACTGTTACAACCTGAGAACTCGAGTCTCACGAGCCTCAATACACTTGCTCGGGGAAACCGCACTCCAAGACTTCAACCTGAAGGAAAATACATTTCCTTCGTACGACCAAGGGAAACAAGCTTCCCTTAACGTGTATACAACACTAAACACTCAAGAACAAGACTCTCTTTAAGAGTAGATGATGAGTAAACTAAGTACGCTCACGAACAACTCAAACTTCGCACAAATTGGTTCTAGAAAGCTATGGAAAATGATGTTGTTTGAATGCAATGATAATATGAATAATGTGAAGTTAATTGGTGTTGATGGGCCGATATCCAGCGGGCGGCCCAAACTAATTATCCAACAGACGCCGGGTCAAGCGTGCGGTGACGGCTTGGATCTTGGCCGGCCCATGACACGAGGCCCGAACTAATCTAATTCAAAAGACAGCTCGCAGAGCCAATTTACCGGAGGAGACTCAACCGAAGGACGTAGACGAAGCCGGAAAAAGGGGATCGTGCTATCGGCGGAGTATACTCCCTTTGATTACGGATTACCTTAATTATCCTAAATCCATGTATAAATAGAGGTGACCTGAAATGGGAATCCTCAAGTTGAATCAAGCTAATAATACATACCTATAATTCTCGAGTTCTCGTTCTTATTTTATATCTTCTGATCCATTCTTCTGGATCGGATCATTCGGTGGATTTATTGTCCATCAAATTGGTGCTCTCGTTGAGAGCTCGAGGATCATACACAGGAAAAACCTTCCAAGAAGACAATGGTGCAGACCCGTAGCAACGCGAATTTAGGAACCAGAGTCCCTCTCTAGGGTGAGAACAATGCTACCGGAAGCCGCCACCCTCCTATTAGCGTGAGGGAGGCAGAGGCCCTCATCTAGAGGGTCGGGATCACCGAAGAACAGTTCAAGGAGGTGTTGGCGGCCTTGACCCCAAATCTCAAGGTTGTGGTGGAGGACGCGACCGGAGAACCCGCAGGAGGGAAGGCTTGACCTGCGGGCTCAGGAGGAAAAAAGAAGAAGAAAGTAAGGCGGTCCCAGAAGAAGAAGGCGGCCAAGCCCAACGGAAAGGCAAGGATGGAGGACGAGCTGTCTAGATTGGACGAGGAAGATGAGTCATCTTCCTTTGAGCGGGTGTCAGCCTTCGATCGGTTGGGAGATCCCGCATCAAAGATGCCCCGGACCTCGACGTTCGATCGGCTACAGGATACTCGGTCGGCTCGCAAGGGCGACTTGAGAGAGAAACTCAAGGAGAGGAGAGGAGAGTCCTCAGCAACGTCCAAGATTGGCTCAGAAGAGCGACGAAAGGCGATCGAGGACAAAGAAGCGATCGAGTTGTGGAGGATGTACGAGCGTTTGGAGAAGCGGCTGGATGCCCAAAATCCATACCGCCAGGCGGTCTTCAGCGAGGTAACGCCCTTCTCTAGAAGGATAATGTCCTGTCCTCTCCTGGAAAATTTTAAGACCCCGCAGGTCAAGTGCCGATGCTTCCTGGCCACATTGGAGGGGCAAGCTTGTGAATGGTTCCATAAGTTGCCCAAGGGGTCGATCGAAAAGTGGAGCGACTGAAAGGAAACCATGCAAGGATAGGCAGTGGAATATAAAAATTTTAACATCCTAACATGATTATCTTGCCCAGAATCACGTACTAAAACATATAGTGAGTAAGAAATTTATACCTTTCTCCGTAAGCGGTAAAAATGAAGAAGTCGTAGGAAGAGCGTTGAAAGTGCAAACGTAACCGTTCAAGCGTCCGGTCTCCAACTTTGACACACGAACAACGCCGGAGTCTACCACAATCTTTATGCTAGTAAAGATTATAGTAGTATAAAATATAAAGATAAAAATTGGGATAATAATAATCTTGTATATTTCTATAGAAAATATTTCCAATAATATTTAGAAAATATTATAGATATTTTCTATACACAAAATGATATATGTGGAACCAAAATAATTTTTTCTCTCACTAAAGTGTAATGGCCGAAACTCAAAGCAAATTAGATGATTTTCTTCTCCACTTGTTTTAATGGTGCGTGAGGTGCATATATAGAAAACAAATATTAATCTTTGTCATTAGCTAAATGACAAATCAATTAACTCCACTAAGTAATCAATCAATGAAATTTTATTCTTCACAATCTCATCATGGCCGAATGAATGATATGAGAAAGATTTTCAAAATTCTTCTCCACTTAAATGTTCAAAGTGTATTTTATTTGACACCAAAAATTAATATAAAATTAATTTTAAATCAAATAAAATACCAATATCATTTTTAAACAAGTATATATAAAAATATACTTTAAATAGTTTATGTCATAATAATTATTTTCATAATTAAAATGACAAACCAAAATAAAATATTCAACATATAATATATATATATATATATATATATATATATATATATTTCGGTATTTATATATATATAAATATATCACCGAATGTTTTACATATATATAATATTATATTCCAAAATATTTTATTTTACTATTTTACAAATATACAAATTACTTATTATCCCATTGTTTAATCCTACTCCTTAAATTGTTCAAAGTGTGTGACCCGTATAGGCACTTATAAAGCTGGCCACAGTATTGGCTCTGCACCAATACTATAAGCAATAAGCGGTATCTAGCAACACATTATTGCCCCCAGATTATAAGTTAAGACGTTTGCACCGTCAAAACCTTTCCACGACTCAGACTCCGTGTAACTGTATCCCTTTGTCTCAATGTCTAAACTTAATGCAAGGGATTAATAAAATCCA
>OOIL02004034.1:1871201-1882462 GCA_900332095.2 Cuscuta campestris | reverse complement strand
GAAGGATAGTTACACCCGTGGTCGCGCTAAAGACGCTTAGAGCATGAACTAAAAGTTCAAGCAACATCTTTAGGATGGGTCAGTCCGGCATCCTATTATCTCTAGATAATATCTGCCCATGTGCGGATGCGAACACACCGTCATTGACTATGAGACTAAGTCAAACATCCAACACACACTAGTCTCACATGCATTAACGATATCCCACTCTCGTTAATACTCGACTATGGACATTTAGATAAATATTTATTTCAAGATGTTAGTCTCATCAGCAGAATAACATTATCTGATAAACATCTTTTAAATATAAATCTAGGAATATAATATTTGTTTACATTAGCATGAGATGTGTAAACATATTATATCTGCCTATACATGATAGAATAACAATAAACAGTTGGCCATCAGGGCACAACTCCAACAGCGACTTGGCCCACAAATTTTTAGAGCACTTTGCATCGAGTCGGAGGCAGAAGCTCCCGTTCTCGCACCTGCTGAATGTGAAAATCCGGAAGGGGGAGCAGCTCCCGGAGTTTATCAATAGGTTGGAGAAGCAGGCTAGGGACGTCCATGGGGCGGACGACCAGGCCTCGATCGCCATGCTCCAAGTGGTGAGAAACGGTAATCTTTTATTAGTAGTCCGTTTCATCTAAAAATATGGTTTTTGTTCCCACAGTTGTCAAAAAATAGTTAAGACTACTATTTCTAAATAGTAGTCTGGTTTTTCAGTTTATAACTGTTTTTAAATTTATAAGAAATAGTATTCTATTGTAAGTTGTATGTTTCATATGGTTTTGTTTTGCATTGTTGTTTATTATAAGAATAGAAGACTCCCTTGTAATAGTAGTATGTTTATATAGCATAGAACTATTTTTAAAATTCATAGAAACCGTAATCTATTACAAGTTGTCTATAATAAATTAAGAATACTCTTTTTAAACAGTAGTTAGACTATTAAGCCTAGAACTATTTTTAAAGTTTTGAGAAAGCGTAGTGTATTACAAGTAGTGTGTGTCACACCATTTTTTTCACGGTTATCTATAATAAGTAAAGAAAACTATTTTTAAGAGAATTGTGCGTATTAAGCCTAGAACAATTTTAAAAGTTAAGAATACTCGTTTTAAATAATAGTCTAGCTCTTAAGCCTAGAACTATTTTAAAGGTTCAGAGTAACGGTAATCTTTTTTACAATGAAAATGGATACGCTCTCTAACTTTACTTTCATACTTTGGACAATATATGTACAAGAATCAAATAAAAAATGTTTCAAACAATTATATGGATATGAAAAAATAAACACTTCCATTGAAACGAAAGAAAAAGTACATGGACAGGCTGGGTACTGTCCCGCTACACACAAAGGGAATTGGGAACCCATACAATCAATCAATCTCACATCATAAAACCAAAAAAAAGGAAGATGGCGAGATGCAAATAAGAGTACACAAAATTTATTAAAAACAAAACTAAGAGTACATTGGCTTGCTTCAATCCAAGGCCCGAGTGCTAGAAGTTGTCACATTGTCCTGAAATCCTTCTTCATTGCATCCCTTGGTTTGAGTTCAGACACAACAAGTGCATAGGTAGGAAACCCAATGAAGTCAACCCCTAGTACCCAAGTAATAATAGCCCAAAGTCCACCAATTCCCCCAACCGAATGGGTTAAGGACAAAGGCTAGGGCTTCAAGCAGTATCCAAAAATCCTCTTCACAATGGTTAAAACAACCCCAAGACAAAGGAACCTCAATCAATGTCACATAAAGGTCAAACCAGCCACACCTAGTGTCAAACAATGGCCACACAACTTCCTTCAAGAGTGTGCCACTGCCTATGGTTGGGGCAGTCAAAACAGCAGCTCAAAACACTCTAGAAACACAACCAAAACCAGCAGCTTCCTGGCAGTGTTCCTAGCAATGCTTTTGGCCATTTACAACAGCAACACCAGCCGCAAATCGGTGCAAACCAGCAACAAACCAGTGCCCCATAGTTCAGCTTCAGCTTCCAGTCCAATCATTGCCCCAAAACACAGTCCATGACCTCTCATCTAAGGTATTTGACTCCCAAGTGCACCTCCAAGTACCATCCAGTAGACCACCTTCAAGTACCAGCCAATCAATGCGAAAGAGACACATATGATCTGGCAATCTGTCCAGAGTAGTCCCAGCAGTGGCCAAACAGCCTCAAAAACAATGGTTCCATGCATATATAAGACAACACACAACAATAAAAGTAGAGAATACAAATAATGGTTCCATGTACATCTTTTCCCTTTGAAAAACCAGCACACCAGCAGCTTCTTCAATAGGTGCCAAAGTTGCCCATGAACAGCCTGCCATAGCTCCAACACGATTCAATGGGCTTTCTTCATGGATACCCCAAAAGCTGAATGAGTTCAGCCCTCACTTCATGCTTCATAAAACCATTGAGATGAGCAAAAACCAACAAGTTTACGCTTAGTGATGATCCAATTTCAGGTGTATAACAAGAGTATTAAGTACCCAACAAAGCACAGTAACACATAGTTCACACCAAACATTAGCAGCAAAAAAACAAAACCCAAGTCAAGCAGGTCATAGGGCACCAAGAACAACAGTTGAAAGCCGTAAGCCAAGCATTCATTCCTCAGATTGAAATCAGAAGTAAATCGCGCACTTTTTATTGAATCATCATCAGCAACATTTCAAAATAAACCACAGGAATCCACAAAAAGTTGGGCAAAAAACAAGCACGAAACTGATACAGTTCGCATTCCTAATTGGCGCTGTGAACAGTAACTACGAACCACAAAATGCCTTAAATCGAAATAAAATTCAAATTGTATTGCAATCCAACTTCATAACATGGAAGAGGGTTACAAACCGCTCAGAAAACCAGAAGAGTAGCCATCAAAATTGTCTGGATCGAAGCAAATCAGAGAAACAAAATGTCGAGTGAATAGTACCAGCTGAAGGTGCACCCATGGTTCCAAAAATCTGTAGAACAGAGCTTCAATCGATGGAGGAAGAGAGAATCTGCAACTCGTCGTTCTGTTCATTCCGGGTTCTACTCAGTCTCTTCTCTATCGGACAAGAGATGGTGGTGATAGATGTTCTAACATACAAGAGATATGGCTGTGAATTTGAAGAAGATGACGGAAATTATCTATAGGAGAAGAGATATTTGGGGACGCGATAGACAGAATTGCAAATTTGGGGGCACATATTAGGCGGGCGAAAAATCTGGAGGGATTCTTAAATTGGGATGAACTTGAAAATTTTTAAAAGCAGCAATCTGATTTTTGAAACAAAAAAGTTTTTTGGTCCATAAATTTTCTCACTCTTATGTACCACTTTCTATTAGGGGTAAGCAAAAATAACGGTTTGATATTGTTTCGAACTGGAACGATAATGTACTGAACCGAAAAGTGATTTTTCAAATGGTTCTAACAAATTATATCCCGAATCAAACCGAACCGTTTTCATAATAGTACAAGATGGGTTTCCAAGAAATGAAGAGTGAAAATACCTAACCGTTACCAGTATAATAATAAAATAATAAATTACTTATACATTTTTTTGTCAATCAAATTTCTTACTCACATGGATCCAATTCCACAAGATGCCCATATTTTTGACAGTATAACATCATACCTGTACTGATAACTAAACTAGTTACTTGCACAGTTCCAATTTGGCTGATCAAATCTTTAAATTCATCAAATCGGATATAATTAAATCGAATCAGACTAAAACAGATCTAAGTGGATCAAATCAAATTCAAATCCAATAAGATCAGATCAAATCTTAAAAATATCTTTTTACTTGTATAATTTGTGTCATATTTGCCTGATCTAATCCTTAAATGCATCATATCTAATCTAATTAGATCGAATAAGACCAAAACAGATCTAATCGCATCAAATCCTATGCATTTAAGGATTAGATCAAGCAAATAGGACACAACCTATACAAATAAATAGATCTCTTTGAAGATTTATCTAATCTTATTATATTCGAATATGAATCGATCAGATTAGATCTATTTTAGTCTAATTCGACCTATTTAGGTCCAATTTAATGCATTTAAAGATTAGATCAGGCAAATAGGACACAACCTATACAATTAAATTGATTTTTTAAATATTTGATCTGATCTAACTAGATTTGAATTTGATTTGATTCAATATTTTTGTAGATTTGATCCGATCTTATTGGATTTGACTATGATTTATTCCGATTAGATCTGTTTTTGTCCGATTTGATCTAATTAGTCCGATTAGTTATATTTAAAACTCTTTTAATTTTATCTTATCTGATTAGATCTAATCTGCTAGATCTAATTCTAGTTATATTTAAAAACTCTTTCTAATTTGATCTGGTTTAATCTAATTTCACTAGATATCATCTAAACAACATATACACATGTTAAATTTAGATGTAGTGATCTAATTTGGTATAATATTATCTGCCTGTGTTTTTTTGAAGTACAATAAGTCGGAGAGTATGAACGATGGTGCCTTTTAAAAAAATTGAGATGAAGAGTATAAAAAATGAATTTTAAAAAATTAAAATTGAGATGAGAATATATTAAAATGTTCTCCGTATATTTTTTAAAAAATAAATTAATGTTTTGTTAGAAATGAAATCTAATAATTTAACCTAAAATTGAAGGAATATAATACATATTTTTTCTCTCTTTTTTTACTTCTATTTTGAGTGATAGCATTTTAAAAAATTACTAATTTTTTTGAAATAAAGAATACAGAGTAAAAATTTAAACTAATTAAAGATAAAATCTAAAAAAGTAAAACTTAGCAGGGTAGAGGGGATGAAAAACGGAGGGAAGATAAAAGTATTGACAAAAAAAAGAGAGGGAAAAAAATTTGGTAAAGGATAGGGAAAATATTAGGTTAAAAATTTCTAAATCCACAAAACCCCAAAGTCATTGAGCCGCCACTCAGATAAGGAGCTGTAGTTTCTCGTTCTCGCCATGAATAGTGTCACGGGAACGAGACTTACTCCTCTTCCTTCGATTTTAGCTCATTTTGCGTGATCTTTGGAGCCTGGGGTGCGCCATCAGGTGGCGTATCCGTTCATGAGGTGATTTTGCTGATATTGGTGAAGAATTTTTGAAGAAATGGAAGTCAACGCTATTTCTCGCACTGTTCATTCGAATTTTTGTCCCTTTGATTCACTTCGATCCGGACACTTTTGATGGGTAATCTTCTGGTATTTTGAGCGATTTGCATACATATTCTTTGGTATGAAGTTGGATTTCAATATTGTTTCAATTTCATCTCGATTTGAGGGTTTTTGTGTTTCGTATTTACTGTTCACAGCTTGAACTTGGATTGTGTTTATGCTCGTTTTTTTTGACCTACTTATTTGGGATTCTACGCTGGTATTGTGAGAGATTATTCATGTTTTTCTAATAACACCTCTTTTTAGTTGCCTTTGTGATTTAATTTTGTGAATTAAACTGCTGTTCTTGATGAGTTGGAACTGTCTCTTGGCCTTCGAATTATTGCTATTTTATGGACTAAGACCTATGTGATGGGTTTATTTTCTAGGTTTATTTGCTCTTGATGCTCCTATTGAAATGTCAATTAAACAAACTCTTTACTTTTGCCTTGAATTTACGTTTGCTGGAGTTGTGGAGCTGCAAAATTGATTTTGGACTATTTTAACTGTATTTTTGAACTGTATTTTGTTGATCCTTTTACTTGCTTATAGGAGGGACTTGCTGATCATGAACTGCTATTTCTACTGAAAACAAATTGGAACTGTGTGATTAAGCCTTGGGGCTGTCACCATTTGACTAAATGTGGCAATTTGATGTTTGAATGATACTTATTTTGGAGGTCAACCCGTGCTGCTGCAGTGGCTATTTTTGTTGTGCATTCGGGCTTGAAATGGAGCTGAAATGGCAGTGCTGGGGCTGCTGTTTTGGCCTCCAAAAGGTTCAAATGAAGCTGTTGGAATTTGAATATTCACTGGTAGTTTAGGCTAACTTTGTAATGGAAGTTTGACTTTGGCATTGGGCATCGTGTGGGGTTGTTTTCACTGCTGTTTTTTGGAGCTGATTATGGTAAGATTAACATTTCACCCGCCTCTGTTTGATGCATTACCTTGGAGGAATAAGTTGGACCTAATTTTGAAATACTTTTGCTAAGCATATTGACTGCGTTTTTGTGAAACCTGTTTCTTGGGGAGGGAGTACATATGGGTGGACTTGATATCTCGCAACTTGATTAGAATCTAGAAACTATAATAACCTTGGTGTTACTTATATTAATAACATAGATTATATGCACTGAACTTTTTGGCTTAATTGTTTTGTTATTTTGTGTTATGGAGTGATCATGTTCTTGAAAGTTGAACTATCATTGATACATCCTGCTTGTAGACCATATGTAGAAGCATGAAATTGTGTTTATATATTGATTTTTGAATTTTAAGTGTTGATTTTGAATAAAATCAAAACTGAATTATTTTTTATTTAGAACAATCTACAACTTTGCTTGATTTCTAAGCTAAATTATGAACTTCAATTGTTAAATAGATGCATATGAACTACTTTGGAGCTATTTAGTTAGCAAATAACTCCAAAAAGTTTCAAGTATTTTTGTTATGAACTCTTTCTTGTTATTAACAAACTTTCATTTTAATTATTTAATGGTATGCAGATTGAGGACTAAAGAGGATGCTTTACAAGAAAATGTTGCTAGAGCAAGAGATGTATTCAAAAATGTTATTGAGGGGACAAATAATTAAATTAGGCATGCTTAATGAACATTTAGAGTGATTTTAATTATGTAAATATTAAATTATTGGATGTTATTTAGACTTGGATTGTATATATTTAGATATTATTCAATACATTCTACATTTTAGAATTTATTTTTGTTTCATGATCAATATTTTAGAATTGAATTAAAATTTATTAATTAAATATAAATGTAAATTGAAATATAGTAGTCTTTCAAACAGCTTTACAATGTATTAAAATAGTTTTCTAAATCTTTAAAGGACAACTACATAAACCTGGACAGTTAATAAACGTTAGACAATACAAATAAACAGTTGTGTGAAATACAACAAATATAGTTGTTTACATTTTACAAATACAACACAGAATAGCAGTTGTCTTATGCAAACATACTTAGTTGTTTTCAGAGTAGTAGTCTGATTTACAATCTGACTACTATGTAAAAAGATAGTTTAAATATTTCAAGGACAGCTACAAAAAAGCGTCGTGTTATTGTGTACTATAGAAGTGAAAGAAACAGTTGTTTAAAATACAACAAAATAAGTAGTATATTTTTTAGAAATATAACACAAGATAACAGTTGTCTAATGCTATTTTTGTTTAGTAGTCTTCCAAGCAGCAGTCTGATATATCTTTCAACTCCTTTTGAAATTAGATGTCTATATTGTTGAACGACAAACCATGCAATAAGAGTCTGAAGTCGAAAACAACAGTAATATTCATTATAGATAGACAACAAAACATCACAGTTGTCTTTAACTCCAGAAAACAGATGTCTTACTCATACGAGGACAACTTCAAAAACATGTACTCTGAAACATCACAAAATAGGTGTCGTCAACCGTATTACACAATTGTTTTTAAACAGTAGTCTGTAAATATATCAGACAGCTGCTTGGAAGACTACTGAAACTAGCACAGTTAGACTACTAAATAGAACAGTTGTCAGCATCTGTTTTTGACGTAGTGGTTTTTCTACTTCGTTTCTGAATTCTTTGCATTTTTCAAAGCATTCCGATTTGTCTTTCATGAGATACACATATCAATATCTACTAAGCTCGTCAGTAAATGTAAAGAAGTAAGAATAACCACCTCTAGCTGTAGTGCTAACTGGACCACACACATCGGAGTGTATGAGGCCCAATAAGTCACTCGCCCTTTCACCGTGACCGGTGAATGGAGCCTTTGTCATTTTACCAAGTAAACAAGATTTACATATATCATATGACTGGAAGTCAAATGAATCAAGTACACCAGAGCGATGTAACTTAGATATGCGTTTCTCGTTAATGTGGCCTAAAAGGCAATGCCAAAGGTACGCGAGATTCAAACTGTTAGATTTGTTTCTCTTAACATCTACGTTATATACGGTGGCATCCATATAAGGGATATAGAGACCATTGGTCATCCTTGCAGTTGCATAAAATATATCATTTCTAAACACAGAAAGCATTTTGTCTTTCACAACGAACGAAAATCCTACTTTGTCAAGGCAGGAAACAGAAATGATGTTTCTGCTTATACTAGGTACAAAAAGACAACTATTTAACTGCAATACAAGACACTCGGTAGAGATACACTATAGGTTCTGACGACCAATGCATAACTGAGTGCGCCATTGCCGACTTTTAGTTGTATCTCTCGCTTTGTCAACTGTCTACATTCATGCAGATCCTGCATAGAAGTACAGATGTGAGGACCACATCTAGTATCCATCACCTAAGAGGTGTAATCAAACAAATTGATTTTAATAACGAAGCTACCTCAGGTTTGAGGTTTCTTTCCCTCTTTCCTCTCTGCTAGTAATTTTGCGCAGTTGCGCCTCTAGTGGCCCTTTTTGCCACAATAATAGCACACAACAACCTTCTTCTTAGCTTCTTCTTTGGGTTTCAACGAAGAGGAGTTGGACGCTAGCTTGGGTTTCTTAGAACCCTTGCGCTTGGTCCTGACCGGTGAATGTGTCCCACCCTTCTTCGCAAAAGTATTGTCCTCTACCATCAGGACACACTTACCCTTGCCCTTCCCTAGACTCTCCTTAGCAGTTGTGAGGAATTTTAGTAGCTCAGACATAGTCATCTCTAGTTTGTTCATGTAGAAGTTCACTGGAGTTTGGCTATACTCACCTGGTAATGATCCCAAGATGAGATCAGTAGCCAGCATAGGGTGCAACGGGGCGTCAAGTTTTTCAAGAGTTTCGATCTGACCGATCATCTTAAGAACGTGGGGACAAACTAGGTTACCCGTTGCCAGCTTACTGGAAAACAGAGTCTTGGAGATTTTGAAACGCTCATGTCTAGCGTGGTCTTGGTATAGACCTTTCAAGCGAGACAGTATAGGATGAGCTTCCATGTCCTTAAGGAGCCTTTGGAGCTCTAGGGTCATGGTAGCTAGCATGAGACATCTCACATCGCGTGCATCATCTTCATACTTCTAGTACAAAGTAATTTCTGCAGCATGGGCATTCACTTCAGAGTTAAGGATGTAGAGCTTTTTTTCGCATTCGAGAACAATCTTAAGACTCATCTCTCAATCAAGAAAGTTGGTTCGAGATAATTTTTTCTTTTATAGAATATATCGCAGGTTGAAAAGGTTGTTGTTATTGTTTGCCATCTTCAGAAAATTTTGCAAACTAGGTTATCTATCATGTTTAATAATTAATTAGGCCTTTAATTAATAACCTCCCACTAGTTTTAACAAATCAATAACCCTCGATATTGATTTGGAGATTTCTGGCAAAACCTCTAGTGGGCCAACATCCATATTTCATTATCTTGCGTTCCGCTTGGGCGTTACAACTATTTAGGTAGGAACATAGTTCCAATAGATGAGTCGGGCTCTCAGCTCTTGGTCTGGTGTTGGGCGAACAATATTACTACAACCAGAATATGACACCTTTTCACCACACTTGTAATTGGCTGAGGCACGTCTTACAAGCAGACTACTTTGGTTAGGAGCACTGTTCCAATTAAATCATAAACATCCAACTCCTGGCTGGATGAGTGAGTAAAATCATCCGACTTGTCATTGATGACCCCAACTTAATGCCTCTAAGTCGTCCATCCATTTGACCGAGACTAAGTTAAGTATAACCCAACGTGCGACAGCAACAACTCTATGGCGATTCCCGTAACCAGCTTAACATATACCATACTATGCTATGTTGAGGCTGAGTACATGAGAGTGCACATTAGCTGGATAGGTGCCAGGTGTCAGAAGGAAAAAAACTTAATATTCCTCAGAGATTTAATTGTAATTATGATCTCACCTACAATACATGTCGCGCACGTGTCAATTTACTAGCGTTTAACGTACATTCACATGCGTTCAAAATACACAGTAAATAAACGTGTAATGATTTTTGGCCCCTAAAAGAAAAATAAAACAATAGCTCCCACTAACTTCCGGGCACTTGGACTTTGGGCTATCTCTGTTGCTTTAGATTTCCTCAAACAGACTTCAAATATTTTCATCTTCTACACACCACGTGAGAAAAGAATCCTCGTTTGAGGTAAGAGAGAAATAGATTTACAACAAGAGTTTAAGAGATAAGGCACGACACGAAGGCCGTATTATAATAAAATAAACTATAGCCACAATCATCCACCATACATATCATACATCCACATAGTCAGTAGGAATATACATACACTAGGTGAGCCGCGCTCACCCTAGACAATCCTAGAAAAATACTGTGTTAGTAAATAATTCTAAAACTCATAAAATCAAATTAGATGTCAAAATAAATCTAATAAAATTTTATAAACTCAATTTGTTTTAAAACTGATTTTCTCCCAAGGGTAGAACTGGAATTAAAAATTTCAGAATGTCTAGAATTACCAAAATGCCCCTTTTGCAAAAATAATTTCAAAGTTGATATTTAATTCAAAATAATTTTGCAAAAATTATGAAAATAAGATTTCAACTTCCAATAACTATTTTAGAAATTTATAATTCTGAAAAATAAATTTCCAGAATTTATAAATATTTTTTTCCTACATATATTAATTATATCTCAATAATTGTGAAAAACAATTTTAAATGATTTTTAAAAAACATTAAATTATAAAATTTAATCTTTTGAAAAGGTCAACTTATTTCGTACTGAGATTGAATTTTCCAAAATGATATAAGCCATTTTTCAATATATATATATATATATATATATATATATATATATATATATATTGGTTCTGGTGAGAATGCAATCTTAGGAGAGAAATGAGAATGAATCTGGTTTTTTAGATTGTGCGATCTAAGGGTCAGGATTGCATCAAAATTAGGTGCAACAAAATGGTTCGAAAATGCATCACGTCGAAATGCATCATAATCCTTTGAAAATGCACTATCTCAAAATCTGAGCGCAGGATGCAATCTGAGCCGCACGATGCATCAGATCCAACGGCTAGATTTCATTCTCATTTCTCTCCACAAGGTGCATTCTCACAGGAACCGGCCCTTATATATATATATATATATATATATATATATATATATATATATATATATATATATAT
>OOIL02004034.1:1823255-1870695 GCA_900332095.2 Cuscuta campestris | reverse complement strand
CATCAGAAAACCAAAGTAACATTCAACTGTCCATATAATCAAATAAAATAATGTAGTTTAATTATTAAAGTAAACAAGAGCCATCCACGCCACACCACCACTTCACTGCCCTCCGGGTTGGCCATCCAAATCTGTGTTCCTACTTGCGTGCAGTCAAACAACAACGACTACACGCTCAGCGAAATGCTGAGTGAAAATATACCTAAGCCAGCATTAACTCACAGAATAGCACAACATTAACATACAATCAACAACATCATGTGATCACAGAGAAAATAGCTTAAATAAACATATTTATATTAACACCTTCCATTTGAACATCATGTCCTTATTTTATTCCACATCAACTACTTTGAGTCATGGCACCCCAAGCGATGCTATAAAAGGGCCAGCTCGAAAACCCAAAGGAGATTCACTTTGGGCGGGTTGAAGCCCCTGTCCCTACGATGCCAAGACAGGTCGCGGACTCCCGTACGTACGTTTTTAACCCAAGACCACCGGGGGTGCGACGACGCCCCGCAATGGCCGATTTCCTAATCATATCCTATTGGTGATTCAATCAGTCAATCTAATCCAGGTCCGCCTAAGTATACTAGGTGGCCTACTTCTCATACATTATCCATAATCCACAATATTCACCAATAAGATTAATTTAATTTAACATTGGTCACAACAAATCACGTAACGGCCTATCCGGGCCGAAGACCCACGATTACCGTCATGCATAATCAAACAACCCAAATTATAATTAACCCAACTTACCTGCGCGGAATCGAGACCAAGGAATCGATCCTCGGGCCCGCTGCCCCCGCCGGAGCAGTCCCCATTGTCGCCGGAACAACCCCGGCACGCTGCCCCGGCTGCCCGAACCTGAAGCCAGACCAAACAGCCTCGTTGGGTGGTTCACAGCAACCCGAACAGTACATCAATTAACCCAAAACAGTCCAATCACATCCAATTGCACCCAATTGAATCTAAATAGCCCAATTGAACCCGATTGCACCCGTTTGGACCCAATTGAACCCAATTGGTGCCAATTGGTGGCAATTGAACCCAATTGGTCCAATTAGAGCCTCTGCCCAGTCCGGTCAACTCGCCGCCGACGTTGCCGGCGGGTCGCCGGAGAAGACGCCGGAAAACAGCCCCCAAACCACATTTTCATGAATTCAACACAAACATCCACAATTCTCAATCAAATCGAAAGATTATACGCTAAGGAAGTTCTAATCTACGAATTAACACTAACGGAAGGTATAGAAACCACGAATCACCTCAAAAATTGAAGACATCGAAACCTTGGATTGAAACCACAAATCACCGCTGCATTTCTCCGGAAATGGTGCGTCCAAACCGGAAATTGGAGGAGAAGAGAGAGACGACGGCGGTGGTTCCTTAGACAAGTGGTTGACGGCGTCGGATCCCTGGTCGGCGTCTCTGGTCAACGTACAGTAGCGGACGGAATAGCGACGGGAGAGAAAGAGGAAGAGACGACGATGGCTTCCCTGGAGATGGCGGTGGTTCCTTTCGTCGCCTCCCGTCGTCGGGAACAGAGCAGAAGAAACGAGCAGAACAGGGGAAGAAACGGACGCAGGGAAGAGAGGAAAGGTCGTGCGTTTCTGTAACTCCCAGGCTGGATTAATATATAATTAAATATATTTAGTGTCCAATTTACACTCCCTAACCAGTTAGGATAAGTTTAACTCTAATTACTTGATTTGTCAATCGCATCTTAGACCCAATAAGTCCGATTTACAAACCGTTTGCGCGGTAGGGTTCAGAACAACGAGATCTAGAACATAGGATAAACCCTCATTAATTAAGGCAAATTATTAAATAATCCTCATATTGATTGACACAATAATTAGTTAATTTTATAAATTAATTAAAATACTAAGCCGGGTTTTGGGGCGTTACATTTCTCTCCCCCTTAAAAGAATTTCGTCCCCGAAATTATCTTAATCATTGTCACGGGAAAGGTGAGGATACCGAACTCTCATGGAATCCCCAGTCTCCCACGTGGCTTCCTCAACGGCATGGTTGCGCCACGGGACTTCGACCAAAGTTACCTGCTTATTTCTCAACTGCTTCACCTCGCGTGCTAGGATCTGCACAGGCTCCTCATAAGTCAAGTTATCGTCCAAAGTGATTATTCACTCGGGCAACTGATGGGTCGAATCTTAACGTCGCAACATAGAGACGTGAAACACATTGTGAATCTTGCTCAGTTCAAGGGGTAGCTCCAACTGATACGCTACAAGACCAACTTCTGCCATGAGGGTGGAAGATTGTGCTCACATTTAGCTTGGTACCCAAGCTTATTGAAGTTCCTTCCTAAACTTTGAAATGAAACAGGGACCCCTATCGGAGATAATAGATACCGGCACTCCATGCAATCGAACAATCTCGCGAAGACACAATTCAGCTAACTTCTGAAGCGACATACCCCGTCGAACAGGTAGAAAGTGTGCAGATTTTGTAGGACGATCCACAATGACCCATACAGCGTCGTAAGGGTAAGCCAATTACGAAATCTATCGTGATTCACACACTTTCACTCGAGGATAGAAGGCGGATGTAACAATTTAGATGGTACTCAATGCTCGGCCTTGACTTGCTGGCAAGCAAAAACCGTGTTGTAAACTCAAAGATCTCTCCCTTCTCAACGGGTCACAATAGTTCCCTTACAGGACATGATAAATCTTACTAATACCCGGTTGTATGACGAAGTTACTCCTAATTTAATTGATATTGAATAGTTGGGGAATACCCCGGTGTTCTCCCTGGCAAATCTGAATAATGAAGAAACAAGGAGAAATGATACGACAAAGAGTACTAACTAAATTGGTGAAAATTTGGTAAATGGGCCTTTGATTTGGAAAGTATTACTCTGTGATGGTTTTGCATTTGGGGGTGCAAATTTCTTATTTTGTTATTAAAGGTTCTATTATAAAATTACTGTACTGTAACATTTATTTTGATGATAACTTTTTAAACATAATTCCAAATTCGACCAACTACGTGTCACAAGTCACCCCTTTTTGCGAGACCTACCCAACAATCCAGGATTCGTGAGTAAACATAATTTCCACATCACCCTTGTAATTTACCCGTTCACTTTAAAATCTTCTCGATCTTGGGACGGGCGATTCCCTAACTTCCACAACTCAGATTCGCACGCGAAATACGCCATTGAACTCGTCTTGTCGGGACTTTCAATTCGAGTATAAATGTTTCCCATCAAATTTAACTTTGAAAATCATTTATTTTTAGCACTGACATTTTTTTTGTTTTTTTATATTTAATTTAAACAAAAATTAAAATTACGATTTGTTACATATTTGAAACTAAATCCTAGGGTATACTTCACGGCATTACGTTTCACTTTTTTTGGATACGACACGTATTTTCTTCCTTTTTTTGTGTGTGCAAAATATCCATTTTAATCATTTATCAAAAGTCCTCTAGTGAAAATGTTCAAGTGACTTAATCACTATGCCGCTTATCTAAAAAATTAACACCCAATCTTAAAATAATTATTTTTTTTCTTTCATTACACATTACCTCATATTGTCATCCTCGTCTGACACCGAAATAAAACACCCTCATTCGTCCGAGTCTGCAGCCCCTTCTGAATTTGGTTGTCATTTCAGTATTCAGCGATTCAATTGAATGCTAGATAAAGTTATTTATTAATGATGCCACTGGGCCACCATTTCACGTCTTGCCTTAGTGCTACAATATACCCTTTTCTCGCATGGATTGAACAAATTTAATTTCAATCTTACCCAAAATTATTCTGGTAAGTTACGTTATATAGTTTTTTTTGCAAAGTCACTTACCACTTAAAATATTATCATCACCAATTTAAAAGAGCGTAATTGAAACCCCTTTGCAATATTTTTTTTCCGAGCAACCCTCGTTTAGTTGATTCATATACACAATTTGTTTTGTATTAATTAATAAGTTGTTAGAAAATTAATCTCATTAAAAGTATCATAATGGTCAAAACTTTTAAATTCTTAATGGTAACCTTAACTGCTTTCTTCATATGTAATCTAACGGCGGTCCACTTCACTTATATATTATATATATTTTTCTAAAGATAACTTATTGGATAGTAATCCCTCACATAGACTAAATATATGGAAATAATTTTTTTTAAATATATGGTAACTACCCGCAAAACTGTCTAATTCAAAAATTCTTTCTTGCGAACCACTGGCACTGCTCAATATGATATTTATTATTAGTTGCGTAAGTTCATTAAGTAGCTTATAATTTATTAGTTTTTTTCATTTTCTTCAAATTATGTGTTTCACCAAAATACTTTGGTTTAGAGTTAATCCTAATGGTTCAACCCATAATACTTGTTTTCATTTTCTTCGTTCAACAATTGTTTGCTGGGAACATTTCATTCTAGACATCAGGTTTTACATATACTTTACAACATGGTGGTAGTTATAAATCTTCAAGTGTGAGATGTTTTTTTATATATAAAATTTAGCAAATTAGTACATATCTTGTTATTCTCTTCTAGAATATTTACGTTGTCTGATTCATCCCATACTTCTGAGCCACCTTATATTTCAATATTAAGCATTATTAAGTCTTTGGTGGTGTGATGCTATAATTTTGAGAGAGCTAATTATCTTTTGAGAGTCTCAGCACAACAAATTTGGTCCGAAATTAATCAAAATCAACTTCGAGGATAATCGTGAGTTATCCATTTCCCTCAAGTTGGCACTGGGCAGCTAAGTTCATATCTACATACTTTTATACCACCTTTTTTTTCCTATCATATTTACATTCCTTATACAAACCAACTACTAGCGTGTTAAATCCAACTCCGGTGGTTGAGATTTTCAACTATGACTATTTTTTTTCTAACTCTTACACATGTTATCAACATGTAATATAATTTATTCTTTCTGACAATTATTAATATAACATGATCGCACTAGTCGTCATGGATAACTGTGAATTACGACTTAGGCTCGCTTGGTGAGTTTTGAAGATGTGATAAGATATGAGTTCCAAAAGGCGAAATCTGATTAGAAAAGTGTTTGGTGAGAAAGACATATACTATGCGTATGAGTAGTGATTATGAATAGTAGCAAAACCATGACCAATCCACCGCTAAGGACTTCACCAAATATTTTTGTTGCAGAGGAACGTATAGGAACTAAACGGTGAGCATGGGTTTTGAATAGAAAACATATTCCTCGACCGTCATTGTCGATAATCTAGATCTGTTGCTAGAGACACGACTTTCCCGTTGCCCCATGGGAAGGAGACACAGAGTTGGATGCGAAGATAAGAGAATTTTGATGTGTTGAGAAAGAGTTTTCCCATCTTCATCTCCTTCGATTTTGATAACAACGTTTTTTTTGTTTTCGATAGCGGTGAATTAAGGTTGAAAATTTCCTTTTAAATTCACCAACACAAAAATTAGGATTTTGATATTCGGGATATCAAAATCCACATTTTTTTTCTTCTCGCCAAATACAACCCTAATTTAAGATTCACCCTCCAAATTTACTACACATAAGTATTTCTTTATATACTTAATAAACCAACCAATAACTAAATATTAAAGACAACAATTAATTATTACATAAGCAACAATAAGGATTCAGAGTTACCTCCCGGAGCAGCAATGTAGTGAAGCTGGGGATGCTCGACACATGTATATACAATAATAGTTTTTTTTAAAAAAATTCGTAACATCACTTTTTTTAAATTGGTAAATCATCATATTTTTTTTCATTTTTAAACAAAATAGTTTTTATAAGTTCAATTATTTTGGCAAAGAATCGTTTTTAAAACCACATTCTCTGATACCAAAATGTAACACCCCAACCCGCGTAACCCAAACCAGGTTAGCGAATCGGGTTGTTACTAAGTTGGTGCTCACATGCCTAAATTTTCTTTCCTAAAATGAACAATTAAATCAATTATAAAATGCGTCTGTAGGGTTTTAACTAAACCCGAATTCACCAGAATAATTAAATAAATCCAAACGTCGCGGAAACATCAGAAAACCAAAGTAACATTCAACTGTCCATATAATCAAATAAAATAATGTAGTTTAATTATTAAAGTAAACAAGAGCCATCCACGCCACACCACCACTTCACTGCCCTCCGGGTTGGCCATCCAAATCTGTGTTCCTACTTGCGTGCAGTCAAACAACAACGACTACACGCTCAGCGAAATGCTGAGTGAAAATATACCTAAGCCAGCATTAACTCACAGAATAGCACAACATTAACATACAATCAACAACATCATGTGATCACAGAGAAAATAGCTTAAATAAACATATTTATATTAACACCTTCCATTTGAACATCATGTCCTTATTTTATTCCACATCAACTACTTTGAGTCATGGCACCCCAAGCGATGCTATAAAAGGGCCAGCTCGAAAACCCAAAGGAGATTCACTTTGGGCGGGTTGAAGCCCCTGTCCCTACGATGCCAAGACAGGTCGCAGACTCCCGTACGTACGTTTTTAACCCAAGACCACCGGGGGTGCGACGACGCCCCGCAATGGCCGATTTCCTAATCATATCCTATTGGTGATTCAATCAGTCAATCTAATCCAGGTCCGCCTAATTATACTAGGTGGCCTACTTCTCATACATTATCCATAACCCACAATATTCACCAATAAGATTAATTTAATTTAACATTGGTCACAACAAATCACGTAACGGCCTATCCGGGCCGAAGACCCACGATTACCGTCATGCATAATCAAACAACCCAAATTATAATTAACCCAACTTACCTGCGCGGAATCGAGACCAAGGAATCGATCCTCGGGCCCGCTGCCCCCGCTAGAGCAGTCCCCATTGTCGCCGGAACAACCCCGGCACGCCACCCCGGCTGCCCGAACCCGAAGCCAGACCAAACAGCCTCGTTGGGTGGTTCACAGCAACCCGAACAGTACATCAATTAACCCAAAACAGTCCAATCACATCCAATTGCAGCCAATTGAATCTAAATAGCCCAATTGAACCCGATTGCACCCGTTTGGACCCAATTGAACCCAATTGGTGCCAATTGGTGCCAATTGAACCCAATTGGTCCAATTAGAGCCGCTGCCCAGTCCGGTCAACTCGCCGCCGACGTTGCCGGCGGGTCGCCGGAGAAGACGCCAGAAAACAGCCCCCAAACCCCATTTTCATGAATTCAACACAAAATCCACAATTCTCTATCAAATCAAAAGATTATACGCTAAGGAAGTTCTAATCTACGAATTAACACTAACGGAAGGTATAGAAACCACGAATCACCTCGAAAATTGAAGACATCGAAACCTTGGATTGAAACCACAAATCACCGCTGCATTTCTCCGGAAATGGTGCGTCCAAACCGGAAATTAGAGGAGAAGAGAGAGACGACGGCGGTGGTTCCTTAGACCAGTGGTTGACGGCGTCGGATCCCTGGTCGGCGTCTCTGGTCAACGTACAGCAGCGGACGGAATAGCGACGGGAGAGAGAGAGGAAGAGACGACGATGGCTTCCCTGGAGATGGCGGTGGTTCCTTTCGTCGCCTCCCGTCGTCGGTGAACAGAGCAGAAGAAACGAGCAGAACAGGGGAAGAAACGGACGCAGGGAAGAGAGGAAAGGTCGTGCGTTTCTGTAACTCCCAGGCTTGATTAATATATAATTAAATATATTTAGTGTCCAATTTACACTCCCTAACCAGTTAGGATAAGTTTAACTCTAATTACTTGATTCGTTTATCGCATCTCAGACCCAATAAGTCCGATTTACGAACCGTTTGCGCGGTCGGGTTCAGAACAACGAGATCTACAACATAGGATAAACCCTCATTAATTAAGGCAAATTATAAAATAATCCTCATATTGATTGACCCAATAATTAGTTAATTTTATAAATTAATTAAAATACTAAGCCGGGTTTTGGGGCGTTACAAGGAGGATGGGCATAAGTATCATTGGCGAAGCTGGAACAGACTGTGCTATCCATTTGAAGAGGGAGGGCTAGGTCTGAGAAATTTGACACACTGTCAAGATGCATCTTTCATCCATCTATGGTGGAAGATAGTACAAGGCTCCTCTCTATGGAGCAGGTATACGAGGAAAAAATAATTCAGAAACGGGGTATTCTCCCCTAAGCTATATGACTCATACACTTGGAAGGCCATATGCAGAGTGACACCCATTGTCCTCCCCCACTGTAACCTTCATGCAAATGGTGTTGAATGGCTCTTGGGCTCTTACTCCTTCAAAACGGCCTTTTACCTCACTTTGCACATGCCTAAGCAAACCTCTTGCATTTACACTTGGGACAAAAGACAACTTGGAAAGATCAGCATGTTTCTTTGGCGACTTCTCAATAATCTACTCCCACTCCCCAACAACCTGCAACGTATGCATGTTACAACTCCAGCTCAATGCCCCCTTTGCATGGAGGATGTGGGGGATGAGCAACATATCTTCCATAATTGCAAGGTTGTTTCCCCAGCTTGGAGAAGTTATTCCATGGTGTTAGATGCACTAGCTGTTCGTGGTAACCCTACGGTCCAGCAAGCCCTCCTTGGTTGGTGGTTCTCTTCGAACAAAAGTAGCATTAAGGGTAACCTTAGGTTTCTTCTCCCCGGTTTCATTTGCAGGTCAATTTGGAAGATCTACAACTCATGCCTCTACGATCAAGCCAAACCATTCATTTGCTGGATACCACCTTCTTGTATTCTTTGGATATTTTTAGATTGGGCATCTCAACTTTTAAAAACACTAGAGTCCCCGTACAGAACCTAGTGAACCCCTCCCTTTGATGTACCCCCACCTCTCTTTGTTTTTTTCCCTTTGACTTCAATAAAGCTTATCCTTTATATATATATATATATATATATACATATATATATACATATATATATACATATATATATATACATATACATATATATATATATACATACATATATATATATACATATATATATATATACATATATATATAGGTTATAGGGACATGGCTTGGTGATCTAGATCGAAGAAGGAGAATCCGGAAGAAGGTCGCGTGACCCCCTTATCCAGTGGGAACCATCATGTCTCCCATACAGCAAAGTTATAGTCCTTAGACTAGTATAGGTTATAGGGATATGGCTTGGTGATCTACCAATCGTGAGAACTCCCTCGTTGGTTGAGCATGATCCACTGATCCAGTGGGAACAATCATGACTCCCAGAAAAGTAGTAAGTCCTTGGTTTAGTGTAGAGTTTAAGCACAGATGAATGGTGATCCACTATTGCAAGATACGCTCCGTTTTGGCGAGAATGGAAAAAGGGCATGTGCCAGGTAAATTATATGATGAATTGTTTATGTGAACTGCATGATATTACACCTATGTGCATGATATCATGTTATGATTATGAATTAGTGGATTCGCATATGTGTATGTTTGAACTGTTAGATATTTCTCACTCAGCTTCGTTGCTGAGCGTGTAGCCTCTCTTTCTCCCTTGTTACATGTAGGACCTAATCATGGAGGGACTGACTTTGGAATCCATTCTGGAGGGCAGCATGAGGAAGGAGATGTATGGATGCAGGGACTTAATAATGATTGATTTAATTACAAGGCTTCCGCACTGTTTGTATAAACTCCGATATGTAAATTAAATGGTTTGAATTGTTTTAGTTTTTAAATTAAATGTTTTTATTTATTAGAAAAATATTGTATGTGGATACCAATCTAGTAGCAACCCGATTCGCTAACTTATTTATTCGGGTTATGCGGGTTGGGGTGTTACATTTTGGTATCGGAGCATATGGTTTTAAAATCGGTCTTCGGACCATTACAAAGTACGATTTTGAAAATAAATAAGTGAAAATAGTATTATTTTGATAATAATAACAATGGCAAAAGTTATTCCAAGTATTGCATCCGCATCCTTCACGTCATCTCTGCTTCCCAGGAAGGTAATAAGTTATTGTCTTATGCCTTAAATGTTTGTATGGAGCTGATTGCTGAAGTTGTTTGAACTGAACTGATTGTTCGAATAATTGTGATGAGCTAGTTGCTCAAATACTTGTACTAGGCGGATTGCTTGATTGTTCGTGTCAATTTGACTGTTGGAATATTTGTGGTGAGCTTCAAATTGTTGGTTATTGTGCATACTGAAATGCGATAGTCTAAAATAGGAATTCACATCCTGTAGATGAATCCTATTACTATAAGGTGAATGCTAGCATAAACTCTGACAACGAGAAGCTAGATAGCAAAACAAAAGAGTGTAAAAATGTACTCATAATAAAATATCTTGTCTAATATTCAATTATCTCATTTGATCACTGGATCGGATAACCAAATCCTGAAGGGGCTGCAGACCTGGATGGATGAGGGAATCTTATTTTAGTATCAAACGGGAATAACCGTATAAAGGACAGGGAGAAGTCGTTTGATTAATAAAGAAAGTAGTATATACTCCCAGCACATCATAGTGTAGGAGTGTGGCTGGATACAAATCAAAAGAATGTAATGAATAATCTATCTGCAAAGGCGTTATGTGCCGACATACCTTGCTGACACGATGAACCGAATGAAGCGTACCGAAAAAAAATGATGTCGACACATGGAAATATGTTTGGCCGTTAGCGGACACAACATTGAAGGACTCCTGACCCATTACAAAGTCTAGTTAGCAGGTACTAGTGACGCCGATATTGATAGTGGTGACGTTAGTAGAATGCCCCACTTACTCTCGTTAGTACGACTCAAAGAATTGTTGAGAAATAACTTTAATGAATCAAGAATGAATTAGTTTAATCTCGACTATGCCGTTTGAAGACTTTAGGTTACGACTCGCGAAGGGTGAACCTACTTCGAGGTCGACGAATGCACTTAATGTCGAATACGTTACTATTAATGTCATGTCAACAAGTTGAATGCCACCTGAAACTTGGGGATGAATCCCTGAATGCGCGCCAAGAATGTGAAGTTAAAATATCCCTACGTACCGCTTGAAAGGGGGTAAAGCACGATAATGCTGAACACCGAGTTACATCGAGTACTTCGACCAAGAACGACCCATCGAGGGTACAAATCTGAAGCAAACACGAACACAACGAATGTGTGCGACGTAATTCCATGTAGACACTCTATCCGAAAGACTGAATTTGCATCCTGACGTGACTTGAACGCAAATAATTGACGAGAAGAATCTTGTTATTAACCCCACACGAAATACTTGAGCTAGGTAGTGCATACAACACACTCCCAGGGACATGACGACTAAGGTACGTTGTACACCTGATGAGACTATACATATTGATAATCACTGACGTCGTAGAAGGACAAACATGACACAAAAGAATACGAATGACAACTGTATAGTGCCAACGAGTGTAGTGTGTGACGGTTAGACAACAGGTAAGAAATCTAAATAGGCGATTGACATCACGCGAGCTGATGAACGAACTGTACCGAGCAAGTACGAGACGTAGATAACACGTACACGGATGACGGTCGCTATGACTTCTGATGAAGTATCCTTGCCTCGCAAAACGGACTCGCCCATGATGGATGAATCATGATGAAACTTGTTCTGCAAGAAACAAGCTGACAACTTACTATTCGATGTGCGACATCTTTCAAATTTAATCACGAACGTGTATAGATCGTATAATGAAGGGTTTCCAAAAGACTCACCTGAGAAATGCGTTGAAGATTAACAATCCTTTGGAAGTAATTCTTGAAATACCTTGTCGAATACGTGCGACTGTACGAACGTTGGGTTTGAATATCGTGACATACGAATGATTAATATTCTTGAACCGTTAAAGTTTACCTTTAAGCTACACCTATACGTTGACTACACTAATTGTTCTTCACTTTGACCCGCCGACGGTGGTCAACTTCTACACGAGATTTGATATTGTATCTCCATAACGAATTGTCAAAACCTCCCCCCAAAATCAAGTGATAACTGTACCCGTGAGGGTAGCAATGCCTTGTGTGGCAAGAATTGTGTGTAATAACACTGACTTTGACTTTTAAATTTGTTCTCTTTGAAACATCAAACTCAAACGTAATAATGAATTTATTTTGAATAAAATGCATTTATGAAATCGTCATGATCCTACTAAACCAGTCTAAACGTCTATGCAATTCTTGAAGAATCTCACTGAAGATCTCAACGATGAAGATTTACCCTACCAACAACAAAGACATGTGTATGTATGAACGAGAAGACGATGTAGTATCGTGTCACCTAAAATTTTCAAATCACCATGAATGATACGCATGAAGGACCGCTGAACGAAAAGTTGTTATGAAGAGCGAACGAGTAAACTTGTGAGAGCTGTTGTTGACTGAAGTCCTAAAGCAAGAACCCTTACAATCCCAAGTACGTTGTAATTATCAAAAATCGTGGACGTAATTGCGTGTTGAAGAATCTCCTTTCTGTTCAGAAAGAGAGCCGTGGATAAATAGATGATCAAATTAATTGTTACTAGGAATATATCTTGTAATAGACTCGAGCAAAATGAACCAATGCGCTAATGACGCGAAAAAATTTTCAAACATGAACAATAGTCAAACAGTAACCTACTATTAGTGGGCATCAAAGTTGACTCCTCGCGAGAGAAACAAAGGTATGACGTGACAACAACGTGAAACAGACCATGACAAAATGCTACATGGATCGTGATGGGATATCGCAATAGGGAATCAAACTCAAGAAAGATCGGATTACAAACTCGCCAAACTTTTCATATGTCTTGAACGAAACACGAATACAAAAGCCCTAAGATAATACCTCGAACGATAAACGAAGGGAATTTTCAGTGGGAATGGCGTGGCCATTCACCTAACCATGATTGTAGTGCAAACATGGAACCAATTTATAAAACCCTCTACCTTAGAAGAATTTCAGGGACGAAATTCCTTTAAGGGGGGAAGAAATGTAACGTGTGGGCTGATCCAGCACACAGCAAACAGGTAGCGCGTGTTGATCCAACGCATTTGGTAAGGTAAGTCTACCCAGAGGGAAACTTTGGGACTGACACAAATATAGGAAATTAAGAGTATAAACCAGGTGGATGCCTGCTGGGCTCCAATGGTTAAGTCAAACCGGGTAAAAACGTACGTACGGGTAT
Source organism: Cuscuta campestris (assembly GCA_900332095.2). Classification (NCBI taxonomy): domain Eukaryota; kingdom Viridiplantae; phylum Streptophyta; class Magnoliopsida; order Solanales; family Convolvulaceae; genus Cuscuta; species Cuscuta campestris. Next base: position 1,857,566 of record OOIL02004034.1, on the reverse strand, counting down.
CCTTGAACTGCCTGGTGATCCATCAGGTGGGGATTCCGCCCACCCAACTGAGAACTCCTTCGTTGGTCGAGCATGACCCCCTGATCCAGTGGGAACCATCATGTCTCCCATACAGCAAAGTTATAGTCCTTAGACTAGTATAGGTTATAGGGACATGGCTTGGTGATCCACCAATCGTGAGAACTCCCTCGTTGGTTGAGCATGATCCACTGATCCAGTGGGAACAATCATGACTCCCAGAAAAGTAGTAAGTCCTTGGTTTAGTGTAGAGTTTAAGCACAGATGAATGGTGATCCACTATTGCAAGATACACTCCGTTTTGGCGAGAATGGAAAAAGGGCAGGTGCCAGGTAAATTATATGATGAATTGTTTATGTGAACTGCATGATATTACACCTATGTGCATGATATCATGTTATGATTATGAATTAGTGGATTCGCATATGTGTATGTTCGAACTTTTAGATATTTCTCACTCAGCTTCGTTGCTGAGCGTGTAGCCTCTCTTTCCCCCTTGTTACACGTAGGTAATCATTGAGGGACTGACTTTGGAATCCATCCTGGAGGGCAGCATGACGAAGGAGATGTATGGATGCAGGGACTTAATAATGATTGATTTAATTACAAGGCTTCCGCACTGTTTGTATAAACTCCGATATGTAAATTAAATGGTTTGAGTTGTTTTAGTTTTTAAATTAAATGTTTTTATTTATTGGAAAAATATTGTATGTGGATACCAATCTAGTAGCAACCCGGTTCGCTAACTTATTTATTCGGGTTATGCGGGTTGGGGTGTTACATATTAATATATATATATAGCTAATCTTTCTAACTAGACGAAGGTTAGGACGGGTTTGAAAGTCTTCTCGACTTGATTTGAAAATAATAAAATAAACTACCGGGTGCTTTTGAGAAAAAGAAAAATAAATAGTACGGGTATAGGACTAGACTTCAGGCCAAGGCATCATGTGAGTTAACTACTGTTGTCACATATTTAATCAATAATTGGAATAATAATATTTCTGTCACAAATATTTCATTAACTTATCCTCTCTGAAGGCAACATTAATGTGTTCTAAAAAGTTTTGCTTCATTAATTTTATATCCTCATAGACAAGGTAAAAATTAATTTCCAATTATTAATTAATTTTTCTCTCGACATAATTAATTAATTTAACGATAAAAATAATTCTAGAACAATTATTCCAACTATTAAATAAACATACAGAGTATATGCCCAAATTTAGCCAAGACCCTAATTCGGGTCCTAACGCATACTAAATATTAACAGTGCATAAAAGAAAACATTTTATTAAAATTGCAAGTATTAAAACTTACAACAGAGAGCAGATTCGGAGCCACTTTGGGACAACCGGAACAAAACTAAACTAAAATATTAAAATATAACTGAGAAAAGAGCGGGGAATGGAGTTCCGGGCTTTAAAGACCCGGAATGGAGCTTGATGTTGAATGAAGTGCGAAGCCTTCCTTTTATAGGAGAAAATTTGACGTGGGCCTGAGGTTAGAGGCGCACGAGAGTTAGTGATTTTGCATGTGAAAGGATGTGTCACTCCAATCCTTTGTATCCAAGATACAGTATATTTTGATGATGATGGCGGCTGACTTTAACTTGTTCTTTTGAGCTTTTCTTTTGCTGCTGCTGCATTTGGCCGGCCAGCCAGGTTGCCAGGTTGGCTGGATTTTGACCTGGTCCGAAAATATTTTCTAAAAATACAGTCTTGCTCAAAATTTTATTCTGAACAACTTTTCCTTCTGCGCTGACTTCAAGTTCCGAACCAATTTGGGTCAAAAGAATTAATTTTGAATCAAAACAACTTTTTTAACCTTTTCTTTTCAAACAATTTCTTTTTGGTGCTTTTTCAATCCGTTTGACCTCAAATCTTTCGACGGAGTGCATCGTCACATTTGAATATATACTTTTCACTTCATGCATTTTCACCATCTTTTGTTTCCTTGCTGCGTTGCACTCCATTTGCACAATCTTTTACACTTTGGTACCATTTTTTACTCAATTTTTATTCTTTTTACAATAAGACATAGCTTTTGTGCACTTTTACAATTATGAATAAAAACTTATAAAAACCATTGAGAAATTGATTTGTTTAATCCAAAATTGGACAACAACATTTTAAATGTAGAGAAGATAAGTACGTACAAAACGGACTTATCAGAAACATTCCAACATAGTAATTTTGTCTAATAATTACCATTACCCCTATGAATCACATCCCTAATAAACTTAGTTCCTAATAATAGTAGATCTAAACATGCATTTTCATACAAGAGACATAATTAAATTGATAATTGAAATAGAAAACTTACTTCTGTGCTTGCGAAGTATCGGGAGAACCGGGCTACAACTTGCATTGAGAAAACACCAAAAAACTAAACTAAAATTTTAAGGTGAAGAAAAGAGTTCGAAACTCTTGAAAGGGAGAAAATGTGCTTAAATTCGGAAGAAAACCCGAATAGAAAAAATGGGAGAAAACCGATGTTTATATAGGGTTGGACACAAAGCGTCCAACCCATGTCGTCCAAGGTGAAGCGTCGAGATCTGGATGCAATGCCACGTAGCCTGCCATTCAATGATTGCCACGTGCCAGTCTTGGAAGTCAATCCAAGTGAAGCGTCCAAATTCGAAGCTTCCACCTGCAAAGCGTCCATGGGTTGGAAGCTTCAGACCTGTCTCCTTTTGGACTGCGTGACTTGGTTGCATTTTGGGCCTGGTTTCGCTTTCTTGTGTCCCCGAACACTATTTTCGCCTCTCCCATGATTCTCTTGATATAATTCTCATTTTGAAGCCTCTTTCTCTCATATGTGAATAAGAAATTGAAATCTAAACCAATTTATTTTAAAGCCAATTTTATTCATCTAAGAACAAACCAACATATATTGTTCGTATAAACATGTAATTATGCACTGATTTACTACTATTTTCGAGCAACAACGTCTAAAATAAGTAGAATAAAATATGAAAAAAATGAATTTATTAAATTTCTCACACTTAAACGTTGATTGCCCTCAAAAAACAAATTTGAATAGTTAAAAATATGAAATTTCCTTAGTATCACTGGAAAAAGCTTTAATCGCATAACATGAACGAAGTTCGAATAGCATAATCACCAATCCTGGTCAACTAGTTGCATTTTTAGAGGTGTCTCCAATACTATAAGAAATATGAAAATCTTTTGTGAAACTAGTGTTTTTATTTGAATTAATCAGATAGTTCTAAAGTATTACTGAAATAAGTGTATTCCCCAAAAGTAATTTTTATGATCGAAAAAAGTTTTGACTTCTTTCAAATTTCCAATTCGTCACTTAAGCGCAATCACAATAAATTTCATTACAGAACTTATAAGTATTTTTATTATATATAGACCTTTATATCTTGTCAAAAATTGTGAGAAAAATCAATATTTCTAGTAGGCAATAAAAATCATTTGATCTAAAAAACTTTAGAAAATACTAATATATTTCAAGAAAATTAGAAGGATATTTAAAAAAATAGAGTAAAAATAAAAGTTTGAAAAAAAGTTTAAAAATTTAAAATTTTTATGGTTGACAATCTATCATTTAACTACCCAAGTTCGATTGATGACTAAGTTAAACAAAGTTTCCTGCAAGTATGCATGTAAAACAATTCCCATTTAAACATTTCAACCAGATATTTCCCCTCCTCATACTTGAACACAACTGCGTCTCCGTGGTTGGAAAAAAATGTTTAGAAGTAAAAAAGTGGTTGGAATGCTTGACTGATAATGAAAGAAATAACACACATCAATTATTCTAACAAGTGACTAAAATATAAATAAAACATGATCATAAATAAATGTTACCAGAGAAAAAATAAGAAGTTCCACACAAGACAGTTAATCATCAATGTCTTGCTCATAAATAAAAAGAATAAGATGTTCATGAAAGATAAAAGGAGAAATCACTGCGGGGTGCAGAGGATGAGGGATCATCGCCCTCAGGAGGACAGGGCATCAAACCAGTGTGTACATCTGTATAGAAGCTAGAAACGAAGTTCTGCAGATAAGCAAAGCTCACAACCTGGGAGGTCTGCTGCTGCTCCATAGTGGTCATAGTCCGAATGATGGTCTCCTGGTGCTCCAATATCCTTAGGGTCCATTCAAGGGTTGGCTCCTCGTGGGAAGTAGATTTTATGGCTCGGGAGGTGGCTGGGCATCGACGAGCCGCTCTCTTAGACGAAGGCTGGGAAGATGCTCCTGTCGTGAGTGGCACAAAAGAGGAGGCAGTGTTGCTCTCGGAAGAGCTCGACCCAACCTCCTACGAATGTGAGCATTCCGGAGCATACCCGCATCCAAGTCCTACATCAGCATATAGGCCTGCAGAACGGGCGTGTCATTCATGAGGGACCAGAAAAGTAGCGTAACCACAAAGCTGCAGATGATGTGCATCCCGTTCCCAAACAACATGCTATAAAAGAATCAAGCCAGAAAGACAGCCACGTTCGCTGGCTGATGTGTGTGCAAGCTCCAGACGATGATGAGATCATCGGCATACACCCATTCTGTGTTCAACGGCCTTCCAAAGAAGGACTAAAAGACGAGATCCGCCAAGTCGGCTGGATCTAGAACCTCGCCCAGCCCATAGAATCAAACGGATCCGGGTTAGAAGAGTGCTGAGCCTAAAAAGCAGCCCGATCGACGACCTCAGGAAAAATGTAGGGTGCATCATGGAACGCTTACTCCATCGTCTCCTCCTAAGTGTAGAGACCCAGATGCACTGCTAGCTCTCTGACTATTAGGAGATTTCCATGCCCCAAGAGGGTGAAGGCCAGAGTCGTATGAGAGTCAATGGGCCGTAGATTCAGCGTCCGCGAGCCATAAGATGGCTCAAACTCTAGGGAGAACAAGAACTCAACAGTCAGTGGCAGACTAGATTCGGCTTGCATCATCATGAGCTGCTCCCCCCTGGTCCCATGGAGTAACTACTCCATGTCCTATGCATACCCATAGTCGGCTAAGACTGTCGGTGATAGGTACGTACACAGACTCTGTCAGTGTGCGGTGGCGCCCCCATGTTTCAAACCGCTCAATGGGTTCAGAGCCAACTAAATGAACATCAGCATGTGCGACAGTCGGGAACTCTGGTCGGTGAGACAAGCCTCCGTTTTTCATGCATCATAAAATAACAAAGTAAAAAGAAAATAGAAGAATAAAAGAAAGATAATGGGTTGCCTCCCATTCAGTGCTTCTTTAACATCACTAGCTTGACGCAATTCATTACTCAGTTGTGGAGTTTGATATCCACCTTGTCCTTCTGGTACTATTCTCCATAGTACCGTTTCACTTGTTGACCGTTTACTTTAAACGTTCGTGATTCTCCTTTTATTTTCAACATCCCATAAGGAAAGACTCTTGGAACAATGTATGGTCATGTCCTTTTTGAGCGAAGCTTACCCGGGAATAACCAAATTTGGGAGTTATAGAGTAGCACCCTGTCTCCTTCCTGGAAAACTCTGAACTTCTTTATATGGGCATCATGGTAGAGTTTTATTCTCTCGAAAAGTTTAGCATTATGAAATTCTAATGCTCGCCACTCTTCTAGCTCGTCAAGCTGGTAAATCCTTTCCCTTCCAGCTTTAGATGTATTTAGGTAGACGTTTTTTAAGGCCTATAATGCCTTGTGCTGAACTTGGACTAGGAGATGACATGACTTTCTATAGATGAAATGGAACCGTGTTGTTCCAATAGGTGTCTTATACGCTGTGCGAAACGCTCATAAGTCATCATCAAGGTTTATGCTGTAGTCTTTTCTCGTTCGAGCAACCGTCTTTTCCAGTATCCACTTCAGGTCCCTATTCGCATTTTGAACCTATCCCTACGTCTGAGGGTGGTAAGCCACACCTCCTCTATCTTGGACTCCATATCGTCCCCATGCCTTGTACAAGAGGTTATAGAGGAAGTGGGTACCTTTGTCGCTTATGATCAGCCTTGGATCCCCCAAATCTAGCAAACAGCTTCTTCAAGAATTGGACCACGGTCTACCCATCATCTGTCTTGCAGGCTTGTGCTTCAGCAAGTTTGGAGACGTGGTTGATAGTGACGAGGATGTACTTGTTACCGTAAGAACTTGGGAGTGGTCCAATGAAATCAATTCCCCAAACATCGAACACTTCACAAGGCAACATGTAATGTTTTGGCATCTCGTCTCTCTTAGGCATATTCCTTGATCGTTAGCAGTGATCAGAGAAGGTTAGCATCCTTGAAGAGCTTTGGCCAAAAGAAGCCAGAATCCAAAACCTTCCTTGCAGTTCTCGCTCCTGAAAAATGGCCTCTTACTGGGCTAGTGTGGCAGGCTGCCATGATCTCCTGTCCCTCATCTTCACGTACACAACGCCTTACAACTTGATTGGAAGAAATTCTAAAGAGATAAGGGTCGTCCCAAAAGTAAAAATGGTCTTCCCTTTTTATCTTCTTCCTTAGATGAGACGTCAACAGAGTAGGCTCGACCCTGCTAGCTAGGTAGTTGGCAATGTCAGCATACCATGGCTTCTTGTCTTTGATGGCACTAATCCTTTCAAACGAAAAGGATTCATTGACCTCGCATCTGCCAAACTATTCTGCTATATCCACGTCTAATCGTGAAAGATGATCGGCAGCTTGGTTTGCTGATCCCTTTCGATCATTGACCTGCACATCAAATTCCCGCAAGAAGAGCACCCATTGTAATATGTTGGCCTTGAATGTCGTACCCCGTAAACGTTTTGATGTGCCAAATAAGTCTTCCAATGCTACTAACATCATTTGCAAGATTAAACCAAACGCCAAACCTCTATTAGCTTGTTTAGCATCACAAATTTTTGAAAAGGTAATGATATATTTTAATGACTTAGTTATGCCCTTTCACTCAAAAATTATTTCTAAAATGTCAAATATATTCTTAGTTGGGGTTATTTTGAAACGGAACACACAAAAAAAAAATTTGGAAAAATTGCACAGGTATAACGGTACCTGGCTACCGTGTACACGACACCTAGGTACCGCCGGTAGGCAAGTGAACGTGCCGTTGTACGTTTCACTTGGGTGGTCACAATACCTGTAACACTCTAATCCGTCCAGGTTTGAAGCCCCATTCGGACTAAAGTATTTAACTTGGTAATCGTAAAAATTTAAAACTTTTAAAACACACATTATTAATCCCAATAATATTTTTCATAACATATACAGTACGGAGTATTCAACAATATTGCAGAAGCGAATTTAATAATGACATATCATAAATCATTTCAAAATTGTAACATCCATCCCGACAATCTCGCCCCATCTGCCACCAGGATCACATTGTTCTTTCTATTTACCTGCGTGTAGCAAATAAAGCACACTACACGTGTAACACCCTAATCCGTCCAGGTCTGCAGCCCCTTTCGAACTAAAGTATTAACTTGGTAACGTAAAAATTTCAAACATTTAAAAACTTTATTTCAACAATTGTGCTAAATATTTCATAATAACATCGGAGTAAAATCATTTAGAATATGCGGAAGCAATTTGCAAACTACAACAATATGATCAACCATGTGATAAAATCATTTACTTAAATAGTAGATTTTTGCAAGTCCACACATCACCTCCATCTTAGTAATCTCCAGAATAGGCTCCACATTTATTCTCTCTCATACCTACGTGTAGAAAGATGAAAAAGTCTACACGCACAGCAATAAAGCTGAGTGGTACCATGGCACAACAAAAGAATTCACAGCATAATTTCTTAAACAATACCAATCACATATATATGTTCAAATATTCGTCTTTTTCATATTTAAATTCGTCTTTGTTATTTTAACAAGAATAATGAACATAGTCGATTCTTAAATATCATCATTCAAACTTATGTACTAATCAGTCCATATTTCACATACAATAATCACATGTCACTTTTGTATCACAATATTCATCATTTGTTACACATAATTTCATATCAAATTTTATCACAATTTGCTCCTAACTTATTCTAAGTGAAGGCCAAATCATATCAATGCTCTTAAACTCTTTTTAGTCTAAATCAAATTAATATTGATAACATAGCTCTTGAACTATAACTAGTCTAAGGCAATATTTCTAACCGGGCTCTTAAACTATAAATAGTTTAAGGCAGAACCTAAGAATCGAAAATCCACCCTACGAGTCATGTGGATTACGTACCAACCGAACAGTGAACTGTCGGGCGGGTGATATCTGGTATGGATCCCGTACGTACGTTTTAACCCCGAATTATGAATTGGTCAAGGAGGTATATCTTAGAGTTCTTCTAGATATCCTTAACTATAACATCATTTTCATAATCATCGACATATTCATTTTAATCATGATTTAATCATTCATAATTATTACTTTAATAAGAATATTCATCAAAGTCTGATCATAAACAACATCAATAATAATCATCACAATATCCAATAACAAATAGCGGCCTAACATCGAGTGTTAACACCCTAGCTTATCGTCATATATCATATAAAGTTTTTTAGTTGTCCAAACATCATTTTTTTACTCTTAAAAAGATTGTCTCTATATTGATGTATCAAAAATAGGATTTTATATCTTCAAAAATAGCATTTTCGTACTTAAAATGTTCGTAACGGTCAACCGTTGGATCCGCACGGTCGTTCGCAGGAAAAACTGAGTTACTATTCATCATCTTCAACCTTCGATCCAATTTCTCAAAACACCATAAAAGCTTCTAATCTCTAAACTAACTTCATAAAAACGTTTTCTAACATCCATAGATCACTCACAAACAATTTATTTGAAGCTTTAACAACAAAACAATTTTGGTGATTATGAATATCAAAATATTTATATTTTCAAATATATATGAATCAATAAGTTCAAGGATCATTAAAATGCCTTCTAAAGTTGTTTAAAATCATGGTACAGACCTGGAAATAGACGAGATGAAGCTCAACGAACGAACGAGAGCGAAAACGTCGGAAATCACAAAACTCATCATCACTTCCCGTCACCACTGTACCAGCCCTGGTTTTCGGGCCATATCTGCTTCGTTACTCAACGAAATCGCAAACCGTTTGAAGCTATGGATTCGTAAGACATAAGGCTACAACTTTTGTTTAGAAACCCGATTAAAATAATGATGTTTAGATAGTGTAAAAAGGCTCACAAGTGGGCTGATTTGCACAGGGAATGTTTTCTTCATTCAACTTTTTGGGGCAACTTCCGGCAAGAATCGTGGCTACCTCCGGCAACTACGTTGACGATGATCACTTGTGGTATATTCTCTATACTCTAATGAAGCTATATGAACTGGAATGGATGAATTTGGTGTAGGAATGAAGAAGAATGGAGCTCTCCATTTATAGGTGAAGAGAAGGAGAAGAAGCCAATAGTAAGTGGTCTCCTTCAAATACTTTTTTGTGCGATTTTGAGCAGCTGCGTGGGATTATGGAGAATTTTTGACACCTCTTCTTGATTGAGACTAAAATGATCCCAATCGGAGTACACTTTTTGATCCAACTTTATCCAAATTGAAATTTGATTGTACCGTTACGATGAGACAGTCAAGTTCTACGCGAACCCAGGTTGAAGCACCCTCATAAAGAAAACTGAGTGCAATTGAGCTACGTAACAAGAAAAAACTGCCTGAACCTAACCACGTCAGTGGGGAAGAAAAAAAGAAAGAACTTCATCCAACTCAAATCTCTTTTGAAAATAAAAATTCTGATTTTGTTGAGAATGAAAGCAGTAGGTCTGAAAAACAGAGAGAAACTGATTTTCAAAACAGAATAAATGATTTTAAGAATCAAAAAGCTCCTTTTCCGAGCAAGTTTTTGAGTCAGCAACCTAAGACTAAGGAATTAGATCAAGAAATGTTGGATACATTTCAAAAAGTGGAAATAAACCTCCCTCTTTTAGTAGCAATCAGACAAGTTCCCAAATATGCCAAATTTCTTAAAGAACTTTGCACTCATAAGAATAAGCTTTGTGGGACTGAAAAGGCGTTGATGAATGAGAATGTAAGTGCTATTTTTCAGAATAAAATACCCCAAAATTGTAAGGATCCTGGAGTTTTTACTGTTCCGTGTCACATAGGGAGTTTAAAATTTGACAAGGCAATGTTAGACTTAGGTTCTTCAATAAATGTAATGCCCAAGGACATTTTTGAACAATTACAAATTGGGGACCTAAAGAGAACAGGGGTAGTGATTCAATTGGCTAATAAGAGTCATGAAAGTTCCTGGGAGTGCAGCGGAAATCACCAATTAAGATCTATGCAAACAAATCAATCCACTATGCTGCAGAGAAGACGCTGCAGCACTGTCCAGTAACAGAAGACGGACAGTTTGCTATAACACTTCTCTGTCACAAGCACTCACATAGAAAATAAAGTAAAAACATCAAGCAAGACACCAGAATTGTTCACGCAGTTCGGAGCAAATTCTCCTACGTCTGCAAGGCCCACGTTCGTGTAATAGCCCTTCCACTAAATCACAACAGAACCTTCTAATGTATTGATTTGTCTACTTACGAATGACTTGACGAAAAACTTGGTTTGCGTCTATCTCCACGGCTTGTTACACCTTCTCAAAGATCTTCTTCAAGGACGTAGATTCCAATACACCTTCAAATAAAGATTCTCCTTGATCTACAAAAATATGCAAGCTGTTCAGAAGCTCATAACTCGAGATTGAACCGTTGGAATTCAATCTCCACCGTTCATATTGAAGCTCCACAAGTCCTTAGACTCCTCTTAAAGTTTCAGCACGATCGGACAAGATTTGGTACTCCAACCAACAAGAAAACCAGGGCTGCGTTTTCTGCAAAAAATCAGCAAAACTGTGTAGATTGTAACTTTGATAACAGAAGATCCGTAACTCCGATTGATGTGAAATTGTAATACGTTGAAGCTCTCTGTGTTGAGAACACCCTCTGAAAATTTCAGAAAAATCCAACGGTCGGATCTCCGGCGATGATCAAATCTGTGCGGCTGTCCAGAAACTTTTTACTGTCTAACTTTGCACCTTGTTTTTCTTTTTGATCGAATTTGATTCTGGTTTTTGTAGTTTTTGCACGTCTAAAACCCTAAGGGAGGGTGAAGATATTAATAGAATAGAATAGACATGTTGGAGTGTGTTTAGGATTCTCAACCATGCCTTCCTCCTCAAGAATAGTAAACCATGTAGGATTAGAATTCAAGTAGGACTAGAATTCTCTCTTCAAGCTCTTTCCTCTTCCTCTTCCTTCACATGCTAGGACTCTAATTCTAAATAAAACATCTAAAATAATTCTAGATAAATCCATTCGTTTGTCAAAAAATAATGCCAACACAATATGGAACTAACAAGTCATACTTACCCCGAGGGGATTTTAGAAGATGTCTTAGTGAGAGTTAACGACTTCATTTTTCCTGCTGATTTTTACATTCTTAATATGGGAGTTGATAAAACTGACATTCCCATTTTGTTGGGAAGACCGTTTTTGAAACCAGCCCGAGCTAAAATTGTTGTTCACGGGGGTACTTTAACAATGGAATTCGATGGTGAGTTGATTAAATTTAGTCTTTCTGAAGCAATGAAACACCCTCATGAAGAAAATCAAGTCTTTGCTATGGATTTAATTGATGAAATCACTAAAGCAGTTTTCCAAAAATCAAATGACGATGAACTTTTTATTGTTTTGACTGAAAGTTTAGACCCGGTTGAGATTGAAAGATTGAGTTTTTCAATATCTAATGATGTGAATTTTTATGCTGAAAATTTATCTTCTGTGGAAGAGGTAAAAACTGTTTTAAAATGAATTTGGAGGTTCCTAAAACCAAACCGCTTCCTTCTTTGACCTCTCCACCTGAGATTGAACTTAAAGAGTTGCCTCTTCATCTTAAATTTGCTTTTTTGGGTGAAAATGGAACACTTCCTGTGATCATATCGAATCTTTTAACTAAACCACAAGAATTAATGTTATTGAGAGTTTTAAAGGAGCATAGCGAGGCCATAGGCTGGACTTTAGCAGACATTAAAGGTCTTGGCCCCACTCTATGTAGTCATAGGATAAGTTTAGAACCTGATGCTAAACCAAGGTTCGAAAATCAAAGAAGACTTAATCCTCCTATGATGGTGGTAGTTGAGAAAGAACTTTTAAAATGGATTCAAGCAGGAGTCATCTATCCCATAGCTAACTCTCAGTGGGTAAGCCCAATTCATGTAGTGCCAAAAAGGGGGGGTACCACGGTAGAAGTAAATGAACACTGTGAATTGATTCCTGTTAGAAAACAAACTGGTTGGAGGGTGTGCATAGATTATAGAAAACTGAAAAAAGCCACTAAAAAGGACCATTTTCCGTTACCTTTTCTTGACTCTTTAGTTGAAAGACTAGCTGGAAAATCATCTCATTACTGCTTTTTAGATGGTTATTCTGGTTATATTCAAGTACCTGTTGCCCCGCAAGACCAAGATAAAACCACTTTTACATGCCCTTTTGGCACATTTGCTTTTAAAAGAATGCCTTTTGGCTTGTGTAATGCACCACCAACTTTTCAAAGATGCATGATGAGCATATTTTCTGATTATTCCGCTAAAGTAATGGAGGTTTTTATGGATGACTTTTCAGTATATGGAAATAATTTTGAAGAGTGCTTGCATAATTTGACTTTGGTTTTAAAACGATGCATTGAGTCAAAATTGGATTTGAATTTTGAGAAGTGTCATTTTATGGTTGAAAGAGGAGTAGTTTTGGGACATATTGTTTCTTCAAAAGGAATGGAAGTTGATCGAGTGAAATTGGAAATTATTAAGGCTCTGCCCTACCTTAAAACTTTAAAAGAAATCAGATCTTTTCTTGGGCATGCTGGTTTTTCTAGAAGATTCATTAAAGATTTCTCAAAAATAGCCCTTCCACTTACAAATCTTCTTTCAAAAGACACCCCATTCATTTTTTTATGATAAATGTAAGCTGGCTTTTGATGTTTTAAAAGAAAAACTGATTTCAGCACTAATTATCCAACCACCCAACTCGAAGTTACCTTTTGAATTGATGTGTGACGCTAGTGACAGGGCTCTGGGGGTTGTTTTAGGACAAAAATCAAGAAATCAGTCCCATGTCATTTACTATGCCAGTTCTACTCTTGATTCTGCACAAATAAACTATACAACAACTAAAAAAGAGATGTATGCTGTAGTATATGGGTTAGGAAAGTTTAAAATGTACCTACTGGGAGTTAAGGTGACAATTTACACTTATCATGCTGCTCTAAAAACTTAATCAGCAAGAAAGATTCTAGGCAGAGGTTGTTAAGGTGGGTGCTTTTACTAGAAGAATTTAAGTATGAAATCAAGGATCGGGCAAGGAGGTTAAACCAAGTCACTGACCATTTAAGTAGGATAAAGCATGATAAAGAGAACTTGAATCCTTTAACAGGTACTTTTCCTGATTAAAACTTGTTCTTTGCCTCATTTGTTCCTTGGTTTTCTAACTTGGTAATCTAAATGGTAACCCACACATTCCCACTAGGCATGCCTAGGCACTTAAGAGACCACATTCAAGCTCAAGCTAGGTTTTATATTTGGGACGACCCCTATTTGTGCAAGATGTGTTCTGACCAAATTATTAGGAGGTGTGTAGGAGATTCTGAAATTACTTCCAGTTTAAGTTTTTTCCATACATTAGAGAGTGGTGGTCACTTTGGCCCTAGATGAACTGCTCATAAGGTCCTAGAAACTAGTTTTTATTGGTCTACCATATATAAAGATGCTTATGAATTCTGTAAAAATTGTTTAAGATGCGAAAAAACTGGAAATCTGTCTAGTAGAGCCCAAATGCCATTGGATAATAGTTATGTCTATGAGTTGTTTGATGTTTGGGGTATGGATTTCATGGGGCCTTTTCCCTCTTCATTTGGCTTTAATTACATCTTATTTGTTGATTATATTTCAAAATGGGTTGAAGTTGTGCCTACAAAGTTTGATAATGCTAAGACAAGTGGCTAAACATGCCCAGTCTTTGATCATAAATAGGTACGGAGGGCCTAAGTTTTTTATAAGTGATCGGGGAGCAAACTTTTGCAATAAAACCTTGGACATATTGTTTTCTAAATATCACATAACCCAAAGAATCTCCACAGCTTATCACTCTCAAACTAATGGCCAAGCTGAAATATCTAATAGGGAAAGTAAGCACATTTTGGAAAAGGTAGTTAAGCCTGATAGGAAGGATTGGAGTTTAAGGTTAGATGAATGTTTGTGGGCATATAGGATAGCGTATAAAACACCAATAGACATGTCACCTTATAGGTTAGTCTTTGGGAAAGCTCGTCATTTACGTGTTGAAATTGAACATAAGTCTTATTGGGTTGTTAGGGAAGTTAACTTGGATTATGATGTAGTGGGAAAACAGAGGAAATTACAACTTTCAGAGTTAGAAGAAATTAGACTTGAAGCTTATGACAATTCAGTAATTTATAAGGGTAAAGCTAAGGCCTTTCATGATGCCAAACTTACTAGGAAACACTTTGAAATAGGTGATAAAGTGCTATTATATAACTCTAAACTGCATTTGTTTCTTGGAAAGTTGAGGTCACGATGGCTTGGACCTTTTGAAGTGTTAGAAACGTGTCCTCATGGGGCTGTGATAATTAGGGATTTTAATAATAATAAAATTTTTAAAGTTAATGGACATAGATTGAAGGTATATCACCAAGGTGAACAGGTTGCTACGGTCGAGGAAATCTTCCTCGAGGAGCCATGAAGCAAGGCAAGATAGTCTGGCCAGGACTCTTAAACAGGGCAGCTACTGGGAGGCAACCCAACACAAAAAAAATTAAAAAAACAGGCATTTTAGTTACATTTACATTTGCTTTTATATACTGTTTTTTTCTTATCTCTATGCATCATTCCATTTAGTGCTAAGATCATTTTTTTTCTAGTTTCAGTAGTTCATTCTTGTTTCAATAGCCCTCAGGATAGTGCATGAACTAAGTGTGGGGGTATGCAACTGCCCGTGTACATTTTGAGCTTAAAGTTAAAGAAGAGGTTTTTCTAGGCATGATCTAACACAAGGAGTTACATGGCTATGAATCTGACTTTTTAAGCTTAAATTCAAACTCTTTTGCACAGTTCATTTCTTTAAAAAAACTGCATTCTAACCTTTCTAAAAAAATACCGCCTCTGTTAAGTCTCAAAGAGCAGTTTTTTTATAGAAAAGAAAAAAGAATTTTTTGGACTCTTCATGCCTGACCAATTCTAAAGTGATTGTTTGTATCGTTTAAGAGAAAAAAATACTTGATCAGAGCGTGAGTTGTGTGAACTTGTGAGCTTTCTAGTCTCTGGGATTGCATGATTTGTGTTAAAGCTTCTTATTGGCTCAAAATTTCAGGAGTTTTAATTAAATTTCTCACATCAATAGTCAAATTTTTTAAATTGAAAAAGATTTTTCTAACCATCCAATTATATAGGTTGTTCAATCTTTAATTGTTTAATCAGGTAGAATGCTCCTTATTTAATAATTTTCCCCTCCTGTTTAGTGACATAGTCAATTTTTGGTCTAAATAACATTCATGCACTATTACTATCAAAAGGATCTGCCTTCTATCTTCTAGCCATCTTCTTATCTCTATACACTAAATCTCTGAGTAATATATTAAGGATGGTAAGAATTGGCTAGCACTGGTGTTGGGAAAAGTATTATAGATTTTGATGATGATGTATTTAGATTGTAATAGGGACTTTAGGTCACCCCCAATAATTAATGTAAATTTTCTTTTTAGAAATATTGTTAAAACTGAGTACTTGAGATTTCCAATAAATTTGTGATATTTCACTCTGTGGTTTGATGTCAATCTTTGAAGACTTAATCAAATTCAGTGATATGGAAATTGGAATTCCTGATCGGATATGTTAGAGACGAGTAGAGATTTCTCAAAACAGTTGGTTATTTTGAAGACTTTCTAATCCGGAACACTACACGGTAACCGTATGTCTCACTACAACAACCCGTTGAAGGCTAAGTCATCCGGATCGGAAAACTAGCACGGATCTCTTTCTCACCTGGAAGTCTATGAATGACTTTTCCGGATTTCTCAACAAAGAACCGGATGCCTCAAAGAAGACCGGAATTCTCAGAAGCAGACAAGTGAGAAAAGACTTAGAAATTATCTAAGTCTTGAATGAAGAAATTCTACCCGTTGGTAAGGAAAAATCAATCTCTTGATTTTCAACGGCTAGATTGAGGATAATTAAGCTGATTCAAGAACAAATGACTTGAAGACAAAGTCTGGACTTCTCAAATTGAAGAGCTCGCCCAGAATTCCTAAACAAACACAAGAAGACAAACTGAGTACTCCACTCAATAAAGACCTACAGTCCAGAATTTTTGAACAACAGCTATAAGACAGATTCTGTGGAAAAAGGAATCCCTCCTCAAACAATTGGGTATGTCCAAACACCCATTCCAATGAAGGATCCTCAATCACACTCTTTGTTCAAATTGAAGCCAGCAAATGCAACGGATAGTCTATTTTGATTCAACGGATAGATGATCTAATCCAGCTATATATAGCTTCCATGGAAGACTGGAGAACATACAATATAATCGATCCATCATCAACCTAAAAACAACGAGAAAAAAAGTTATCTCATTCACAGTTAGCCAAAAAGCTTGATAAAGAGAGATTTCTAAACTCCTTATCCAGAAGCAAACTTCTCCTCCTTCCAAAGAGCTATAGTGTAAACACTTGAAGGTTTCCTTGCCTCAAGTACCACACCACGTTGAAGGATACAACTTTTAATCAAACTTCTTGATTAAAAAGGGGGTAGATCAACTTTCCTACAAGTTGATCTTGCAAGTCCTATTGTTCGGATCTTGCGATTGTTGAAGAAGCGTGACCTTCGAAGGAACAACAAAGCCAGCACGTGTGCAGTAGCAACATTGGCCTTGCAAAGATATACCGTGCAAAAATTCACACAAGTGTAATTGTTGGATCATTATTCAACAACCAACTACATAGTGGATTTTGAGGGCGTAGAAGGACTACCCCACCTTCGAACCTCGTTAAAGTTTGCGTGTCTCTCTCTTTTATCTTTACTCATACTTGCAATTATATTAAATGTGAAACTAACTCATCCATATTGATTACTGTTCCAATAACCCACCAAATTCCGCACACTATCTAAGGTTCACAAGAACTCTAGATAAATACTCATTTTCACGTTTTCAAAAGAAACGAAAAAGTTTTTAAATTTGTAACAAAGTCTATTCACCCCCCCCCCTCTAGACTTTGTATCTCACCACTTAGGGACCACCAATTGGTATCAGAGCAAACTTCTTACTATCTACGTTTAGATTAAAGAGAAGCGATCATAATGGTGAACAATATGGATCACGGTTTGCCCATGTTTTCTCTTCTAGGTTATGATGATTAGAAGATCATGATGGAAGCACACCTCTACGCTCTACATGATTGCATGTGGATGGTGCTTGAAGATGGACCCTTAAATATCCAAATGGAGAATCCAGAGAGGAATCCAACCAACCCAGATGTAGTCCAGTATATTCCAAAGCCCAAAGAAAAATGGGATGATAAGCACAATCTAGACAACGTCGCCAAAGCAGCCATCTTCAAGACACTTGATCCCATCACCTTTTCCAAAATCAAGCATCTCAAGACTGCCATGGAGATATGGAAAGGTCTTGGGAAGCTGTGTGAGGGATCAGAAGACCTGAGAAAACAGAAGATAGAGGTCCTGCTCGAGAAGTTCAAAAGCTTCAAAATGCTTCCCGGTGAATCATTTGACATGCTGGATGAAAGATTTCACAAAATCTTAAATGATCTTGCATCACTTAACCACGTTCTTTCTCCCAAAGAAAAGAATGTAAGGTTGCTGAGGTCTCTTCCTGCTGAGTGGTACACCAAAGCCACACCCATGGAAGAAGGAAGAAATCTGGAGAACTACAATGTCCAAGGTCTCCTAGATGAGCTCAGAACCTATGAGCACGAGCTGAAGAAGAAGAAGGAAGAACAAGTCACTCCTTTTCCCACGGCACTGATGACAACTCTCAGAGTCCCAACAAGCGAAGGGACATGCCCAAGAAACTGTGACACTCCTTCATCCAGCCAGCCACCAAGCTCAAAGCATGGAGCGCAAGTCATCCAGCTCTAGCTCGGATGAAGAATCCCTCGTTTACATGGAGCGCAGAGCTAAGAAGTCCAACCATGAGGATCGGTGGACTATGTCTGAAGATGACACTCTGTGCCTAATGGCCAAAGATGATGTTGATCAAGAGGTAACTTCACAAACCTCATGTTCATCCTCTTATGAAAGCATACCAACTTCTGAAAATCTTTTTGACAAGTTCAAAAAGATGATGGAAGATTTTGAGGAAATAAATCTTAAACACTCATCTTTAACAGAAGAGAACAAGCTGTTGAGTGAAGAGAATCTCAAGTTGACTGAAGGTCGGAAAAGTCAACTAAGTAAGATCACTCATTTCAAGGCTGAGAATGAATCTCTTTCTGAAAAGGTGAAATCTCTCAACAAGGAGCTAGGGATACTGAAGTCCAAAGAAGCAGTGGATAAGCTTCTTGAAACGACCAAACATAAGGGTCGTGAAGGACTTGTGTTTGACCCCTCCAGTTCCAAAAGAAAAGGGAGAACAACTTTTATTCCTTCCAAACCTACTGCCCAACCCAATAAGCAGAAAGGTAAGGAGAAGGAGAAACCTACAGAAGTTCCCAAAAAGGTAGTCCCTCCTAAAAACTATAGGAAGCTGGACACACCTCAAAGAGGAAACAATTTCAGAAGAAAACCTTCTAAACCCCACTATACACGAGGCTATACTCATTATGGGGTAGAAAAGAGTTTTCCAAGAAATTCTGAGTGGAGAACTATGCCAAGATATAGTCATCCTCCACCCCAGAAACTATTTGTTCCACCTAAGTATGCTTACAACCATCACAGGTCACACAATGCACAACCTAGACAAAACTATAGGTCTTACCAACCTAGGTTTACTAGGAGGAAACAGGAAATTGCTCCACCTGCTCGTAGGAAGTTCTATGCCTACAACTATGACTATAATCCCAACAAGTTTAGAGCTGCAAGGAGAATTCCCTGCAACTTCAAACTTGATGTAGGGACACACACCATTAACTATTCCGGACCCAAACTGAATTGGGTACCAAACTCTTCCTCCTCCTAATGCAGGAAGCCGCTAAGTACCCAGGTGTCTGGTACTTAGACAGTGGCTGCTCAAGACACATGACGGGTGATGCAAGCCTTTTGAGCAATATAATTCCCTATGATGGTCCAAGAGTT
Organism: Cuscuta campestris; assembly: GCA_900332095.2. Taxonomy (NCBI): domain Eukaryota; kingdom Viridiplantae; phylum Streptophyta; class Magnoliopsida; order Solanales; family Convolvulaceae; genus Cuscuta; species Cuscuta campestris. The sequence continues at coordinate 1,838,257 of OOIL02004034.1, read as the reverse complement.
ACTTTTGGAGGAAGCAATGATTTTGGCCTTACAAAAGGGCTAGGAAATCTGGTGTATAAGGGACTAACCATCCAAGCTGTATCTTATGTGGAAGGTCTCAACTATAACCTTCTTAGCATAAGTCAGTTCTGTGATAAAGTTTATTCTATGGAATTCTGAAAGGACATGGCATCCCTCAAGAACATCTCCACAAATGAAGTCATTCTCACTGGGAAGAGAATCAGAAATATCTACGAAGTGATATGGGATGATGTCAAGGAAGCATGTCTAATCAGCAAAGGTGACACTAACCTTCTATGGCTTTGGCATAAGAGGTTGAGTCATCTCAACTTCAAAACCCTCAACAAGCTGTCCAAAGAAGAGTTAGTAGAAGGTCTTCCCAAAGCTGTGTACAAGAAGGAAAGCATTTGTGATGCTTGTTAGAAAGGAAAGCAAGTAAAGTCCACTTTCAAGGCAAAACCGGCACACTCAACTACAAGGATACTAAGTCTTATTCATATGGACTTATTTGGACCTGTTACACTAATAAGTCTAAGTGGAAAGAAATATGTCCTGGTAGTAGTTGATGACTATTCAAGATACACGTGGACAATCTTCCTCAACAGCAAGAAGGAAACTCAAGGGAAGCTCACAAACTGCATGAAGCTGATTCAAAACCAAGCATGTCAGACCATCTAGAAGATCAGATCTGACAAAGGCACAGAATTCCTGGATGAAATCATCATTCGCACTACGTCAAAAAGAGATGCTAACAACTGTTGTTTTTAGTAGTCTAACTTTGCTAGTTTTAGTAGTCTTCCGAGCAGCTGTCTGATATATTCACAGACTACTGTTTAAAAACAATTGTGTAATACGGTTGACGATACCTATTTTGTGATGTTTCAGAGTACATGTTTTTGAAGTTGTCCTCGTATGAGTAAGACATCTGTTTTCTAGAGTTAAAGACAACTGTGATGTTTTGTTGTTTATCTATAATGAATATTACTGTTGTTTTTGACTTCAGACTCCTATTGCATGGTGTTTTCGTTCAACAACATATACATCTAATTTCAAAAGTAGTTGACAGATATATCATACTGCTGCTTGGAAGACTACTAAACAAAAATAACATCAGACAACTGTTATCTTGTGTTATATTTCTAAAATGTAGACTATTTTGGTGTATTTTAAACAACCGTTTCTTTCACTTATATAGTGGCCAATAACACTATGCTTTTTTGTAGTTGTCTTTGAAATATTCAAACTGCTTTTTTACATAGTAGTCAGATTGTAAATCAGACTACTGGTCCAAAGACAACTAAGTATGTTTGCATAAGACAATTGCTATTCTGTGTTGTATTTTTAAAATGTAAACAACTATATTCACTATGTTTCACACCACTGTTTATTTCTATTGTCTAACGTTTACTTACAATCCAGGTTTGTGTAGTTGTCCTTTAAAAATTTAGAAAACTTTTTTAATACATTGTAAAGCTGTTTGAAAGACTACTGTATTTCAATTTACAATTATATTTAATAAAAAAAATTATTTCAATTCCAAAATATTGATCATGAAACAAAAATAAATTCTAAAATGTAGAATACATTGAATAATATCTAAATACATACAAGCCAAGTCTAAAAACATCCAATAATTTAATATTTACATAATAAAAATCACTCTATTTGTCCATTCAACAAGCGTAATTTAGTTATTTGTTGCCTCAATTAACATTTCTAAATACATCTCTTGCTCTAGCAACATTTTCTTGTAAAGCATCCACTTTAGTCCTCAATCTGCATACCATTAAATAATTAAAATGAATGTTTGTTGATAACAAGAAAGAGTTCATAACAAGTAGTTCATATGCATCTATTTAACAATTGAAGTTCATAATTCAGCTTAGAAATCAAGCAAAGCTACAAATTTTTCTACATAAAAAATAAATCAGTTTAGATGAATACAAGTAATTGCGGCATTAGTGATAATTTATGCACAAGATGACATATGAAGATGACAATTACTTTTTGAGATTTTAAAAGTCATAAGCATGTTTATGTGTAAAAAATAACCTTACCAGACTGTGTGGTATTGAACCAATTGAACCATGTTTCAAGACGAATTAATGCACTTTCCAAGAAGATAGATATGTCACTTCTTTCATCAACAGAAAACTTATTTTTCTTAATGCCGCAAATCAGGTCTGCAAAAGGGAACTTTCATACTGGTCAATAAATTTATGATACTATTTCAAAATTTATAAATGACAAAGACAATCTTTTCACTATGTGCAATCCAGAACGCAAACATAAATAAAGATCTCAGAACAACTAAAAAAGGATATTTAGGGGACAATTACCCCGTAAAGCCAAAAACAATGTTGAAGGATTTCCATTAGTTGGATGTTGAGGAACAAATTCTTGAGGGACCTTAATGAGAAAAAGCAGGCCTAGTCTTAAAAACTAAGAAATGTATAAGCTCACAATTTTCTCAGAAGAGCTCTTTTCCTTACCATCTTGTACTTGTATTCAGTTGCAGATTTGTGAAAATAACGGATGACTATCCACATCATTGTCCTTACCATCTTGCCCTTACCATCTTGCACATCATTGTGAAAATAACGGATGACTATCCACAAAATTTAAGGTAAAGCCAAATGTTTGTTACCATAATCAGCTCCAAAAAAAACAGCAGTGAAAACCACCCCACACGATGCCCAATGCCAAAGTCAAACTTCCATTACAAAGTCAGCCCAAACAGCAGCCCCAACACTGCCATTTCAGCTCCATTTCAAGCCCGAATGCACCGCAAAAATAGCCACTACAGCAGCACGGGTTGACCTCCAAAACAAGTATCATTCAAACATCAAAATTGTAGAGGAGGAAATCTCCACAAGCAAGTAAAAGGCTTAGCAAAATACAGTTCCAAAAATACAGTTAAAATAGTCCAAAATAAATTTTGCAGCTCCACAACTCCAGCAATCGTAAATTCAAAGCAAAAGTAAAGAGTTTGTTTAATTAACATTTGAATTGCAGCATCAAGAGCACCTTCAAGAACGACCATAATCCACAAAAATTTTTGCAAAAATCAATAAGGAACATGGTTCAAAACATATGACAAAATCTCGCTGGGTAAAGTAGCTTGTTTCCCAAAACTTCTCAAATCGCAGGTAATTCAAATGGAATTGAAATCCAAGTATATACCTTGGATTAGGAATCCATTTCGCTCAGAATCCTAGAAGGATGTTCTTCAATTTTGCTTCAGACAACAAGAATCTACGATTGAGTTCGTAGATGAACAGTAACGGCGCAGCGTTGACCTTCGTTCCTTGCAAAATCAAATCCAAAAATTGAAAAAACAACCTCAAAAAGGGAATCACCCACTGTAGGCGAACATTGAATTCCAAAAATATGAGCAAAAGATCTCAATTTGATGGAGTAATCGCAGATAGAAGCTTCGACGTACCGTTCACCTCGCGGAGAAATTGGGAGCTAATTGAGCGGCCCAGGTTGTGTGGACTTAAAATTTTTAACCTAATATTTTTCCTCTCCTTTGTCAAATTTTTTTCTCTCTCCTTTGCCAAATTTTTTTCCCTCTCCTTCTTTTGTCAAAACTTTTATCTTCCCTCTATTTTTTCATCTCATCTATCCTGCTAAGTTTCACTTCTTTAGATTTTATCTTTAATTAATTTAAATTTTTACTCTGAATTTTTTATTTCAAACAAATTAGTAACTTTTTAAAATGATATCACTCAAAATAGAAGTAAAAAAGAGAGAATGTACTAAAATAGAATATAAATGTTTTTAATCTCAAAATAAAAGTTTTTATTGTGACATTTTATATTGACCTTATAGAGTATTTTTTGGTATTATGTGTTGAGATTATTGGAATTGTAACTCTGGTTTCGTAAATAAAAATATGTAACTCTGATTCTAACTAGTATCTGATAATGATTTTTAACATGCATGTACTACCTCCGTTCCAAATTGTTTGGGACATTTTGGAGGACGTGTAAAATATCATCTTTTTTAAAATAATTTTATTTAAAAACATATTTTGTAAATAAAAAGAAAATAAAAATTGTACTTAGAATTACGTAGGATACTCACATTATTGGCCATATGAAATCTTACTAGTACTGATAACAGAACAAGGTAATTGTGCAGATCCGTTTCTTCTAAATACTCATATTTTTGGTCGTATAAGATCTTACAAGTATTGATAACTGAACTTGTTACTCACACTAATCCAATTCCTTAGGATACTCATACTTTTGACCGTATAAGATTTTATAGGTACTGATAACTGATCTGGTTACTTGCATGGATCGAATTCTACTAAATACTCACATTCTTGGGCATATGAGATCTTACTAGTACTGATAACAGAACAAGGTAATTGTGCAGATCCATTTCTTCTAAATACTCATATTTTTGATCGTATAAGATCTTACAAGTATTGATAACTGAACTTGTTACTCACACTGATCCAATTCCTTAGGATACTCATACTTTTGACCGTATAAGATTTTATAGGTACTAATCTGGTTACTTGCACAGATCGAATTCTTCTAAATACTCATATTTTTGGCCATATAAGATCTTACTAGTACTGATTATAAAATAAGGTAATTGCGCAAATCCAAATCTTCTAAATACTCATAATTTTTGGCCATATAAGATCTTACGGGTACTGATAATAACAAGGTAGTAGCGCATATCTAATTTTTCTAAATACGTATACTTTTGAGCTAATAAGATCTTGGAAGTGCTGATAACTGAAGTTGTACTCACACTGATCCAATTTCTTAGGATACTCTCATACTTTTGACTGTATAAGATCTTACCGGTACTGATAACTCAAATGGTTACTTGCACAGATCCAATTCTTCTAAATACTCATATTTTTGGCCATATAAGATCTTATCGGTAATGATAATAACAAGGTAATAACGCAGATCCAATTCTTCTAAATACGTATACTTTTGCGCTAATAAGATCTTAGAAGTGCTGATAACTGAACTTGTTACTCACACTGATCCAATTTCTTTAGATAGTCATACTTTTGACAATATAAGATCTTATCGGTATTGATAACTGAACTGGTTATCTGCACAGATCCAATTCTTCTAAATACTCTATTTTTGGTCGTATAAGATCCTATTTTAGATCTCTCCAAAACAACTTTTTCCTCCGTCCCAAAAAAGAATTTCTTACTTTGATTAACGTGTAAAGCCCTGTGGTTTTTGAAATAATATTATTTGCAAATTGGTAAGAAAATAATACACAAAAAAAATTATATGTAAAAATTATATCGAAAACTCTACAAAATAAGAGGTGACAAGAGTATTTTATTTTATCAAATGATCAACAACCTTACATATAATTTCGGACTAAATCTTAATATATTAGATCAGACAAGATCAGATCAAAGAACATCAAATTACATTAAAACATTGTTGAAAGAAACTGGAGAGACATAGAAAAAATGGGAAGTTTTTCCTCTTCCTAATTTCATTCTCCCTCTTCCCAATTTCATTCTCCCTCTTCCCAATTATCACCAATTTCATTTGGATAAAGCTACTTGTACCCCATGTTTTTGTACCCCACTTTGTACCCCGCAGGTTTGCACCAACACTTTATTTTGGTGTAAAACCAATTTTTGTTAATGCACAAATACTGTGTCCGTGTAAATTTTTGTTAACGCACCAACACATGTGTCGGTGCAAACCATCAAAATGTTTGTGTATGCCTGCGGTGTACAAATGGGGTACAATATGTGGTGTAAGTGTAGCATGACCCAATTCATTTTCCCTCTTCCCAAATTCATTTTCACTCTTCCTAATTTCATCCTCCCTCTTCCCAATTATCACCAAATTCATTTCCCCTCTCCCCAAATTCATTTTCCCTCCGCTTACTAATTACGTTTTTCATCTTTGCAAGTTTCGTATCACCGCAACACATGGTAATAAAGAAACAGTCCAGGCCCAATCCTCCGCTGCACACACAAAAGAAACCTGGGAAGCTGCGCCCTATCTGATTTGTTGTTCACACAAGGAGAACTCCTTCTCCTACTCATTATTTTTTGAGTAATGCTAGGGGTACACCAAAAGGTGTACCCCGGTGTACCCCAAATGTACACCACCCTCTTTTCCTTTACACATTTTTATTTGATTTTTATTTACTTATTTTTTTTAAATTTTTTGCCTTTTTTAGTGGACAAGAAGAGGGTGGGGGACATTTGGAGTACACCTTTGGTATACCCCTAGCATTTTTCTTATTTTTTTCATCTACATTAAAAAGGCGAGAGAAGAAACGGAGCAGCGCAAATCCCGGAGCGAAGAATCCCAATCCAATCCAAGATGGAGTAGCCGATCTTATGCCTATACAACCACAGGGGAGAGCTGCGGGAGAACCACCACCATCAAAAACAAAAATTAGAGCTTCAATTAAGGGTATGAACCCTAGGGGGTTCGGGTCTTGAACCCAAAACCCCCTTCGTTCCCTTTTGGTTTTCTCTTTTTAGTGTTTAATTTCTTTTATTTTTTCAGTTTTTAGTGGAACTATTTGATTTCTGTTTTAGTCTCCCAAATTTAGTGTTTTTTATTACAAATTATTGAGAATAGAGTTTGCTACTGAGTTATGGCCGGAGGTTTACATCATTCTTTTGTTTAAAATAAGGCTTGAATGTTGTTTGTTTGCACCTCACTGAGTCACTGGTATAGTTTTCTCACTGTTGCTCCTGTCCAGCAAGTGCTTCTTCGAAATACATTTTGTTGGATTGGAAAAAAAGGTGGTTTCAAAATTTGTCTCACTTAGAGATAAGCCTTGAGTGTTTCACTTGTTTTTGTGGGGTTCTTTTCATATACAAGTGTATTTGTTTAAAGTCCATTCATGGAACTAGGCCATACGAAATGTACTCTAATGATACATAAGCTTAAGAATAAATTTGGCTTCAAGGTGGAGGCACATGAATGACACTAGGCTCTGGCGTGAATCTGTAGCAGATTTTGGGAGTTTTCTTAGTGTTTTGGTATAATCTAGGATCTGATTTTGTCCAAACTAACTTATGAAATCAGAATTTTTGAGGAAATATCTGGTCTTGTTTTAAAAAGAATGAATCTGTCTATGGGTTTAGACTTTTACAGCAAGCTTAATACTCTTAACAAAGTTTTTAACAAAGTTTTGATCCTGGATATTTATTTTCTATATAAAACAAATGGTTGGTTTTCTAAAATTGTTTAAGTCTTTAAATTATTGTGTTATCTGTGTTTGTCTTCTTTGTTTGGGCTTCTTAGTGGAGTTATGTTCTGTTTTTACCCTTGGTTTGTTTTGAGATTTGTTCTGGTGTGGTGTGTCACTTTAGTTAGTTTTTTTACTTTATTTAGAAAACATTTTTTCAAACCCCCCCTTATCTTTTAATTTAGTTTATAGATTTTAGATAGTTGTTTTTATTCAATAAAAAGTGACAAAGTAAATCGATTTTCATAACTTGAAAAGTATCTTTCCTCGTGGGATCGACTCTTACTTATCCTATCTATAGATTTAATAAGAGTAAATTCCATAATTGGTCCTTTATAACAGGGGGGTTTTCATATTTAGTCCTCTACTATCGAATATTACCCCCGTAGTCCTTTTTTTAAGGGTACCTTTCCACAAATGGTCCTTTTTTTGATCTTCTGCCGTGTTGGTGTTAATTTAAAGGCTAAAAATATAATTTGACGTCAACATTATGTCTAGTGACGTGTTCTGATATTGGTTAAGCGGATAACACTAAATAATGACTATGATTGTTGGCTAGGATTCTGACGAAAGATCACATTTGTAGACTATAGTTGTCGTAAAAAGCGACTGTAATTCACAAACGACGCAAACGGAACAGCCTTTGGAATTGTGTATGACAAAAAAGATATATTATCATTGTGAAATTATACTTTTAGCCCTCAAATTAACACCAACATGATAGAAGATCAAAAAAAGGACTGTTTGTGGAAAGGTACACATAAAAGAAGGATCACTTGGGTAATATTTGATATTAGAGGACTAAATAGGGAAACCCCCCTGTTATAAAGGACCAATTATAGAATTTACTCGATTTAATAAATATTATTTTAACAAGAAGGAATTGAGTAAAGGAAATATTAAATTAATTTTTTAGGTGCTACGACACGCCTAACATTGACTTCGTTGGGTTTCCTACCTATCCACTTGTTGTGTCTGAACTCAAACCAAGTGCAGCAATGAATGAAGGCTTTCAGGACAATGTGACAACTTCTAGCACTCAGCCTTGGCCCTTTGGCATGCCAGCAAATAACCTTAACATCTATATATAATTCTGCTTGTTTTGTCCCTCTTTATTTAGCCGTGCACCCAACAGATTGAGGAAGCATCTTTAGAAAAGAAATCCAAGATGTCAACTCGAAGAACAAGACCTCCTCTAGTGCAAGGCTTTGTTTCAGAAAGTAATGGCGAGCCAAAGCTTGTGTGCGATAGATATAGCAGACCCTTTATATTCCTTGGGCCAACATTCTACATTCATTGTGGGTCCTACGTTCTATTTGGATTTTGCCATCTTCTTTTTGTTTCTTTTCCTTTTATGAGTGAGATTGATTGATTGTATGAGTTCCCAATTTCCTTTGTGTGTAGCGGGACATTACACAGCCTCTACATGTACTTTTTATATTCTTTCAATAAAAGTGTTTATTTTTTAAAATGATAATTGTTTTAAACATCGGTTATTTGATTGTTGTCTAAAGTTTCTCCCAAAATTACGAAAGTAACGTTAGATAGCATACACATATTCATTGTAGTGAAGGTTATCATTTCTTTGAACTTTAAAAAAGTTTGAGACTTAATAGCTAAACTACTGTTTAAAAAGAGTATTCTTAACTTATTATAAACAACTCTAGCAAAACAATCATATGACACAAAAGATTAGTACTAGATTACTATTTCTCATAATTTTAAAAATAGTTCTACGCTTACTATCTATAGAACTCTTTAAAAGAGTTTTTTTAACTTATTCTAGACAACTGTGAAAAAAAACTCGTGTGACACAGACTACTAGTAATCCAATACCATTTCTCATAACTTTAAAAATAGTTCTAGGCTTTATAGCCTGACTATTGTTTAGAATTAGTATTCTTAATTTATTATAGACAACTATGGCAACAAAAACCAAATTTTGATATGACACAGACAAATACTAATAGATTATTGTTTCTATGATCTTTAAAAATCGATGTTGGCTAAGTATCTAGACTATTGTTAATGAAGAGTATTGTATTCTTATTATAAAAAACAGTGCCAAAAATACTATATGACACAGACAACTAGCAATATATTATTGTTTTTCATAACTTTAAAAACAGTTCTAGACTGAATAACTAGACTACTGTTTAAAAAGAGTATTCTTAACTTGTTATTGACAACTGTGATAACAAAAACTGTATTTTGATATGACACAGACAACTAATAATAGAATACCGTTTCTCGAAACTTTAAAAATAGTTTTAAGCATAATAGCTAGACTACTACTTCTATAGCCACAGCAGAATGGTGTAGCTGAAAGAAGGAACAGAACCTTGAAGGAAACAGTAAGAACAATGCTAGCAGAAGCTTTCTTACCAAAGAGGTTCTGGGCGGAAGCTGTAAACACAGCTTGCTATACTTAAAATAGGAGTATAATTTACAAAAGGCACAACAAACTCCCTATGAACTGTGGAATGGGAGAAAGCCTAATATATCATATTTCCATATTTTTGGGAGCAAGTGCTTTGTGTTAAACAACGGAAAGAATCATCTGAACACCTTTGATGAGAAATCAGATGAAGCCATCTTCCTTGGATATTCTCTGGTGAGCAAGGCATTCATAGTCTTCAACAAAAGAACCATGATCACTAAAGAGTCAATACATGTTATTTTTGATGAAAAACATGTGGTTGACAAGCCATCAAAGCCTGATCATGAGGTTCTGGATCTCTCAGGCAAAGATGAAGAAGTCAATGAAGGAGATAGAATGAAGCCTATAGAGTTCATTCCATTCAGAAGTCTACCTCTGAAGACTTCAAAGAGAAACCCGGATTCAGACAATGCTGAGCCTACCGGAAATCATGGCCAGCCTTCCAATATCTTGGATCACTCACATGGAGACAATTCCGGAAATGGCGATGAAGTGCCAATCCGTCCAGAAACACCAACAAACTCTATTCTTCAACCAGAAGCTGAACTAGATCAACCAGCCAATCCTAATCAACACAATCTTCGTTGGTTTAAGGATCACCCCCCTCAACAAGTTATTGGAGATATTCAGTCAGGTGTTTGCACAAGGAGTGCTCAACAGAATCTAGAAGCCATGCTTGCATGTTTTATCTCGCAAGTAGAACCAAAGAGAATTGAAGAAGCTCTAGCTGATTCTGATTGGATCAATGCAATGCAAGAAGAACTCAACCAATTTACCAGAAATGACGTCTGGAAACTTGTTCCAAGACCTACTCATCAGCATGTCATTGGGGCAAAGTGGGTCTTCTAGAACAAGATGGATGAAAACGGCGTTGTTGTCAGAAACAAAGCCAGGTTGGTTGCCAAAGGTTATTGTCAAGAAGAAGGTATATATTTTGATGAAACCTTCGCTCCAGTTGCTAGACTTGAAGCTATAAGGTTGTTTCTAGCCTTTGCTGCTCATAAGGACTTCAAAGGATATCAAATGGATGTCAAAAGCGCATTTCCCAACGGAAACCTAAAGGAAGAAGTTTATGTGGAAAAACCTCCAGGATTTGAGCTACACACTAAAGGCGATCAAGTGTATAGACTCAAAAAGGCGCTGTATGGACTCAAACAAGCACCAAGAGCTTGGTATGATACGTTGTCTAAATTCCTAATAGACAATGGATTCATCAAAGGAGTCATCGAAAAGACCTTGTTCAAACTTCAAGTTGGAGAAGATCTCCTTTTGGTCCAAATCTATGTGGACGATATCGTATTTGGCTCAACTAGGGAAGGTCTTTGCACCAAGTTCTCCACCCTCATGCAAGGAAAATTTGAGATGAGCATGATGGGGGAACTCAACTACTTCCTTGGTCTTCAAATCAAGCAGAGAAGTGAAGGAACTCTCATCAATCAAGCCAAGTACACAAGGGATCTTATAAAGAAGTTCAAAGTTGATCAGAAGTCATCCGTTTCTGTCCCCATGAGTACATCCACCAAGCTTGACATGGATGTAGATGGAAAGGATGTTGATCAAACTCTCTACAGAGGAATAGTTGGATCTCTACTCTACCTTACTGCAAGCCGTTCAGATATCTCATATGCACTAGGCGTTTGTGCTAGATTTCGGTCAAAGCCAAAGGAAAGTCATTTAATTGTAGCCAAAAGGATTCTTAGATACCTCAAAGGAACTCACAATATGGGTTTATGGTATGCTAAGAGCAGCTTATTTGAGTTAGTGGGTTACTCAGGTTCTGACTTTGCTGGATGCAAAGTTGACCGGAAGAGTACATCTGGCACTTGTCAATTCATTGGCGGAAATCTTGTTTCTTGGTTCAGTAAGAAACAAAACTCCATCTCTACATCTACATCAGAAGTAGAGTACATTGCTGCTGGTAGTTGTTGTGCTCAAATCTTATGTTTAAAGCAAAAACTACTAGATTATGGAGTCAAAGCAAAGGAAGTGACAATATTTTGTGACAATCAAAGTGCTATAGCCATCTCAAAAAACCCAGTGCATCACTCTCGCACTAAGCACATTGATGTCAAGCATCACTTCATCAGAGATCATGTGGAAAAGAAGGATATCAGAATTGAGTACATCTCAACTGAAGAACAACTGGTGGATATCTTCACAGAACCACTAACTGAAGCCAGGTTTTCTGATTTGCTTCACAAAATTTGTCTAATTCAATTAGACTGAGTGCGGTACACGTGGCAGTCCACTTACCACGTCTGATAAAGCAATGGGTAGGCACGTGGCCTTGGGAACAGTTGAAAACCCAATCGCCACCAGCCGCATAAATCGCCCAAAATTAAACCCAATCGCCACTATATTCAGATCTCAACTGCCCACTTAGCCCACTCAAATCTTCGTCGAGAAATCTCAAGAACCCTAATTTCTTCAAATTGTTCTCCAAAAATTCAGAGAAAATGAAGGTTGTTGGCGCAAATGTTCATTTCCAGAAGTTGGAAGCCAAATGCTCTTCACCGGCTTTCTATCAGACATATTTGGAGATGATTACAGCACAAGAACTCTCCGAATTCCTTCATATGGAGATTCGCTTCAAATATGAAGAAGAAGTTCTTGAATTCTACAAGAATGGAAAAGTCACAACTGTTCAATCCAAGAAGAATCCACAGAGGATGATTCAAGTAATTGACGCTTCAAATATGAAGAAGAAGTTCTTGAATTCAACTGTTCAATGCATGCCTGGAATGTGGCAGTGGAGGACATGCAGATGACATAACTCAAGAAAGGGCATTCATCATCAATGCCCTTATTACCAGAACCAAGGTAAATTGGGCCAAACACTTCTTCAATTCTGTTTCCAAGCATTTAGGAAAGCCCAAGCAGAAATATCTCTGTCAAGGATTGTACCTTGGGTGCATTCTGGAATCCTTAGGAGTTGCCTCTGAAGGCAAGAAGTATGATGCCAGATATTGGCTCTACTATTTGTCATCCAAAGGAGAAAACAGAGTTAGTTCAACTGCAGAAGATGAAGGTTCTTCAGACAATGTTCTAATTGTGAGTCTGAAGAAGTCCTCAAAAAGGAAGCAAGTGGTTTCTCCCTCCCCCAGTCATGAGGAACCACACACTCTGGCAGTAGTTAATCTGGATGAAGAAGAAGAAGTCTCTGCTCAAGGAGAACTTCAGAAGAAGAAGAAAAGAAGAATCTCCTCTCCTTCTACATCTGGAAATGCCAATCCGGATGACTTGGTACAAAGTGAAGCAGATAAAGAAGTCTCTGCACAGGATCAAAGTCCTCAACAGCTATGAAGAAACCCCTCAAGACCAGAGTCTTCCATCTTCTCCACCACAAGCTCAAACTGATTCTGAAGTGAGCAAATTCATGCAGCTCTACTATGATTGGAGAGCTTGGAAAGTTGGAAACTCTGCAGATCAGTTGGTTGAATGGGATCAACAACTGAAAAATGAGAGGATTATCAAGACGTGTTTGGGACAGCCAACAAACTGCTATTGTGAGCAAATTCTGAATGAGGAATGGGTCTGGCAGAAAACTAATGAAGATCTGCAGCTAGAACATTTGACCACCTCTCTAGCCTCAGAATTTGAACTTGATGATGACTACACAGCAGTATACACACCCTTGTTCATCAACTCAGCTGGTAATCCAAGTGCAGACCAGGCTGAGAACATCACTGCTGAAAGACAAGCAGACATGGAAGCTACAACGGAAGATTTCCAAGTCTTTCCGGAAACCTCCCCGGTTTTTTGCATTCTCCTGAAGCTGTCCAGGAGAATGCAGCTACTCCACAGCAAGAACAGATTCAAATAGCATTTGAAGAAGAGCTTCTACAGTCCCTCCAATTTCAAGTCCAAGAGATTCTCACAACAACTTGTGAGATCTACAGTCAAACTGGACCTGAAATTCCGGAAAAGTCAACAGAGAATCTGGAACAGTCACCTCTTCTAGAAACTACAGAGGAAGAAACTCATGAAGAACCATCAGTTGAAGTCCAGAGAAGCCTTGAAGAAGCTGAAGAAGGAGCTCAAATAGCTAGGATGGAGGCCTCTGAACCTCCAGTGGCTATCTTTGAGCAGCAAACTGAAGATGAAGTCAGAGATTCCCTCTCTAGGGATATCTCAAACTATGGGAATGAAGAAATGGAGGAAGAGTTAGTGAAAACTGTAAGGATTGATGAAGAAGACGCTGAGCAAGGAGAAGATGCTGAATCCCTCCCTCTGCAACTCTTTCACAGAATACCTTCGTCAAATCAGGTAACCAATTTTCAATTTCACAGCTCTTCCGCATCTACACTTCCGGATGAGATACCAGAATCCTGGACAAAGAAGGTCCAAGGGCTGATTGAGTCAGCCCTGGAGTCTCAGCATGCCTCCTTTAGGCAAGAGATAGAGAAAATGGAAACAAGGCACAACCAAATGCTGGAGAAATCTGAAGAAATGTATTGCTCAAATCTCAAAGATATAAGCAACTCTGTAGACAAGACTCTAGAGATCATTTCTCTACTAAGTCTGTGAGCAATACAATGATGGCTTATGCATCTGACTGCCATCTTCAACTCAAAGAAGCCACAGAAATCAAGCAGCAGATTGCCACAGTAACAGTCAATCTTCAGAAACAGATGTCTCTTCTCCAGATGGATATTAGATCAGCCTTGGCAGTGTCATCAGCAAACCAGGTGGTAACTCAAGATTACATAAGGGTTCTTGCTGACAATCAGAAGGAAGCATTCAAGCTTTTCAGGCATTTTGGAACCTTCACTGCCAAACATAAATTGGATGTTGTTGTCCAACCCAAAAGTTTACCTCCAACCCGAGGCCATTTGAGCAGTTGAAGAAGGTAAATTAGTAATATTTTTCATACGAAATCGTATTGCTATGTACAAGTAATTTTTATGACATATACAAGTATAGGTTTGGGAAGAGGATCCGGAGTTTCTGAAGTTGAGTAAGACTAAGAAGAACAGAAGGAAGGGAAAAGAGGATGGTCCTGCTCTTGGGACGTATTGTGGAGGTTCAGTTCCATTTTCTGAAAATATGAATCGATTGGTAAGATATGTTTTTATAAAATAATAGCTTTGCACTTGTTATTTGATTTGGTGGACATTAAATGTAAAATTTAATGGACATGTTTATTGAAACTTGAAGGCTAAGAAAAAAGGGGGGCATGTGTCGTTGGATGAGGTTATCATCCACACAAAGACAAAGAAGCACGACGGCAAGACTTGGGTGGATCCTGAACATGCTGAGCTACAGGTAGTTTCTGTTATACGCAAAACAGTTTGTGTTCATGTTCATAATGTTGGTGCTTTTGTCTTAAAACTTCTAAAGG
>OOIL02004034.1:1808380-1823212 GCA_900332095.2 Cuscuta campestris | reverse complement strand
TGATACTTTATTCGATATCTTAGCGTGTGTAAATGAATTATATTATTCTTGTTGACGTTATTCTTCTTGTTGATGTTATTGTAAATCGCGTTTATTATTGTTGTTGCGTTGATGGTGGTGTTGTTTTCGTATGACACTAGCTATTTGTGTTGTTGCATTGATGGCGTTGTTGTCCTATGACAACCTATTTTTGTTGTTGCGTTGATGGTGCTGTCAACACTAAGTAAATTTTACGTTGTTATTGATCCATGGTAATGTTAGTTGTTAAGTTCTTGTGGTCTTGTTTTTCTTGTTTTATTGCTGTTCTTGATGCAATGATTATTGTGTTGCTGTGTGTTATTAACTATTATGTATTTCAGGCTCAATTCTTCGAACTACGCGAAGAGGCTACACAGAATGGGCTGCAAGTCACCGACGAAGAAATATGGTACTCGCTAGTTGAGGGCCATAACGCGAAGAACCGCGTTCCTGGAGTTGGTGACTACGAGCGGGAAATGAGGAAGATGAATCCGTCCTCCAAACCTCGCCGTTCCAGCACGAGTAGTAGAAGCACAGCGGAGATATCAGCACTCAAAGAGCAAAATCAAAGGTTGCAGGAACAAATTGATAGTCTAACCTCGAACTTGTCACTGACGATTCAAGAGGAGATAAGGAAGCTATATGGTGGTAACCTTCCTCGACGAGGTGATGATGATGGAACAGGAGGGGCAGGGCAGCCCGGGATTTGTTGAGACATTTACGACCTTAGCTTCCTCCATTTTAAACATTTGACACTAACATTTTAATATTTGTTGTTAGAACATAATGAATTATGCTACATTCGCATTTGAAGTTCGCATTAATCTAGATTTGAATTATCAATTTGGGTGTTTGAAATCTTGTTTGGAATTATATGTGTGAAGATTGAATGTGTTTTGCCCCCCTACACACCCCATTTTAATAGGTAGTGCTGAAAACAGCAAAATTCTGGTTCTGGCAACAGGTCATCTGCGACGGACATGACCGTGGCTATATTTGTCGCTGATCTGCGACGGAGATTTCCGTTGCTACTTCCGTCGCAGATCTGTGACGGTTTTTTATATCCGTCGCAGATTTTGCTGGAAGAAAAAAATGAAAACCCCGTTGCAGGTCCGTCGCAGATTTGCCACGGATTATAAAGTCTGTCGCAGATTTTGAATCTGCCACAACTTTTCTGCGACGGAAAAATTTCGTGGCAGATCCGTCGCAAAATAGAAATCTGCCACGGAAAATTAAATTCTGCCACGAAATTTTTCCGTTGCAGAAGAGGAATTTTCTTGTAGTGACTTGAAGTCAAACAAGGAGAACTCTCATACATTCCATCTCATCTGAACATGACGGATCTAATCCTGGAAGCCCAACAGAGAAATCTGGAGAACTCAATCCAACATCTGTCAAACACTGAGTTTGATGGAACAGAAGCTGTAGGAACCATTGCCTCCCACTTCACAAATGATGCTCAGACACAAGAGAAATATAACAACCTCAAGCGCATCAAGGAAGAGTGTGGAGTTATGCAAGGCATTGGTGATACTGCCGAATCATCCAAGCGCAAAAAGAAGTGAAGGCTCTTTTCATCAAAACAGGGGGAAGTCTTGATACATTATTTTGTTTTGATGAAAACACCTTCTTATTTAAACATTAGCTTTTGTTTAAATACTTCTTACATCCCTAAATTATGCTTGAACATTTTCTTTTAAGTATGATGTTTGAGATTTATTAAGCGCATACATTTAGGGGGAATGTAATTCAGGGGGAACTTAACTGTTTTTGGCTAATAATTGTCTTTTGGCAATGAACTACTGATGAACTCTAAGCAATGGAAGACGGATACCTCAATTTTTGTACTAGAGTTGGAGATCTTCGATTCAGGTATTCTACAATATCTGCCTTCTTAAACTAAGTTTTAATCCTTAGTTCATTTCCACTCTCGCTCTAAAGTGCTGGTCCTTAGGATTTTTATAATGTACATGACTTTGGAAAATTAGTACCACTTTTCTTTTAATTTTTTTTGTACTACCTCGTCCTAATTAGAAATTAGAACTATAGGAATGAAAATGATAGTTTTATTTTGGGCCTTGAGAACCCAATAGGAATAATTTCCCTTTAGTGCATAAATTTTTTTTGGGCCACTCTTCTGGGCTTAGCCAAACCAAAACAGTTACGTTTTTTTTTCAAACCAAATGAAACTGATCTCATTTAAAACAGTTTCAACACATTGGTAACCGGTAAAAGATTCTTTCAACTTTTCAGAATTCAACTTCTTGGAAGTTGAAACTCTTTTACTCTCACCGTTCCAACTACCCACTAAATGGAACCCGTGAACCTCCCCTTCTTATCTTCTCCTCCTATTTAAACCAAGCCATTCCAATCCATTCCTATCACAAACAACTCTTTCAACATGAAAAGTCTTCAAACTCACTGTCTGAGAAAAACACCAAGAAATATATTCTCAATGGAGAAATTTTTCTTCCTCACCCTCATAGACGGCAATGGAGATAGCCTGGTGGGAAGAAAATATATTCAAGGTGTATGTTAGGAATCTCGGCAATAGAGAAGGTGTTTGGTGAGAATCTCGCATATTTTTGCATCTCGCCACACATCTTCTCCGGAACAACACTCTCTCCAATTTTTGTTTTTCTTTTTTCCTTTTCTATTTTTTGCTCTTCAAATTTTCTTTTTTAAAATTTTCTTATTCTTGTTTTTCTCCTCTTCCAACACTCTTCCCTTCTCTCTTTCTTTTCTTTTATTTTAAAATTGATTTGAGGTCTCCACTTCTCCTCCCTCTTCCCCTTTCCCTACCTCTCTTCAAACTCTTTTTCAAATTTTCTTTTCAATTGCAGCAATAAGGCAAATCTTTCTTTGTCTTTCAGCTGCAAGACAGGCCTCTTCCCAGGCTTGTCTATCTTTTTAAAACCTTCTGGTTTTCTTTCCCCTTCTTCTATTTATTTTAAAACTTTTTCTTCCCTAGTCACCATATTTTTTTAAACTCTTTTAAAATTTTATTTTTTCCTTCATCTTTAAAAACCCTTTTTTTATCTTCCTTTTCAAAATCTTTTCTCTTTCCCAAAACCTTTTCTTGTTCTTTCTGTCTTTTTCTTTCCTTTCACCAGCTCCTCTTTTCCCTCATTTCTTTTTGTTCTTGTTTTTGCCTTTTGGAGAGATGTTGCTTCCTAGATCTCAAATATCCACTTTGGATATTGAGATCCATCAAACACAATGTCATATGAACTTCCAAGCAACATCCGCTGGAAATGAATGCAGCAAATGGCAGAAAATATCACAAATCTCAAGACAAGACTTGGTTTAGGAACTGTTGTAATTTGAATTGTATTTGTTTAAGAGTTTTTGTTAACAAGCTGTATATTATGAGTACTAAAAGAAAGTTATAAAATTAGTTCTCAGTACAGCGACCGGAACTCTTAAACACTTGTTTGTCATTATCAAAAAAGGGGAAATTGTTGGGAAAAATATTATATATTTTGATGATGATGTATTTAGATTGTAATAGGGACTTTAGGTCACCCCAATAATTAATGTAATTATTCTTTTTAGAAATATTGTTAAAACCGAGTACTTGAGATTTCCAATAAAATTGTGATATTTCACTCTATGGTTTATTGTCAATCTTTGAAGACTTAATCAAATTCAGTGATATGGAAATTGGAATTCCTGATCGGATATGTCAGAGACAAGTAGAGATTTCTCAAAACAGTTGGTTATTTTGAAGGCTCTCTAATCCAGAACACTACACGGTAACCGGATGTCTCGCTACAACAATCCGCTGAAGGCTAAGTCATCCGGATTGGAAGACTAGCACGGATCTCTTTCTCACCTGGAAGTCTATGAATGACTTTTCCGGATTTGTCAGCAAAGAACCAGATGCCTCAAAGAAGACCGGAATTCTCAGAAGCAGACAAGTGAGAAAAGACTTAGAAATTATCTAAGTCTTGAATGAAGAAATTCTACCCGTTGGTAAGGAAAAATCAATCTCTTGATTTTCAACGGCTAGATTGAGGATAATTAAGCTGATTCAAGAACAAATGACTTGAAGACAAAGTCTGGACTTCTCAAATTAAAGAGCTCGCCCAGAATTCCTAAACAAACACAAGAAGTCAAACTGAGTACTCCACTCAATAAAGATCTACAGTCCAGAATTCTTGAACAACAGCTAGAAGACGGATTCTGTGGAAAACGGAATCCCTCCTCAAACAATAGGGTATGTACAAACACCCATTTCAATGAAGAATCCTCAATCACACTCTTTGTTCAAATTGAAGCCAGCAAATGCAACGGATAGTCTATTTTGATTCAACGGATAGATAATCCAATCCAGCTATATATAGCTTCCATGGAAGACTGGAGAACATACAATCGATCCATCATCAACATAAAAACAACGAGAAAAAAAGCTATCTCATTCACAGTTAGCCAAAAAGCTTGATAAAGAGAGATTTCTAAACTCCTTATCCAGAAGCAAACTTCTCCTCCTTCCAAAGAGCTATAGTGTAAACACTTGAAGGTTTCCTTGCCTCAAGTACCACACCACGTTGAAGGATACAACTTTAAGCAAACTTCTTGATTAAAAAGGGGGTACATAAACTTTCCTACAAGTTGATCTTGCAAGTCGTATTGTTCGGATCTTGCGATTATTGAAGAAGCGTGACCTTCGAAGGAACAACAAAGCCAGCACGTGTGCAGGAGCAACATTGGCCTTGCGAAGATATACCGTGCAAAAATTCACACAAGTGTAATTGTTGGTTCATTATTCAACAACCAGCTACATAGTGGATTTTGAGGACGTAGAAGGATTACCCCACCTTCGAACCTCGTTAAAGTTTGCGTGTCTCTCTCTTTTATCTTTACTCATACTTGCAATTATATTAACTGTGAAACTAACCCATCCATATTGATTACTGCTCCAATAACCCACCAAATTCCACACACTATCTAAGGTTCACAAGAACTCTAGATAAATACTCATTTTCACGTTTTCAAAAGAAACGAAAAAGTTTTTAAATTTGTAACAAAGTCTATTCACCCCCCCCCTCTAGAATTTGTATCTCACCACTTTGGGACCACCAACTTGTAAAGTAGTTCTTCTAGAGGTTTTGTCTTTGAAGGGCTTTTGATTGATTTAGTTGAGGTCTGATACAACAGTGATAGCCAAGGTTGAACATGGACTTGTCTTCGTGCTAGTATCGCATCATTAAACAACACCGATGGATATGCAAGCTCGTGCATTTATAGCTTGGTAGCACATTTGCAATAAAAAAGAATAAAAAAAATCATAAAAAAGTACTTCATTGAATAAATATGAACTGGCCTGGAGACATTTAGCCGCATTGCCTGTGCAACAAAGCATGCCTTAATGTAGGATTTAGCCTTGTTCTGCACCATGTTCGGCCAAACAACGCTTGACTAACTCCTTTTCTTTTTCTTTTTACTAGCTACTCTATTTAACTCTAGCTGATTTTTTCATCTTTAAGGGACTTATTCAAAGACACTTCTTCTTCTTTTCTTTAAGACCTTGAAAGAATAGTTTCATTGAATGTTATTTAGGACTGATCTTTTTTTATGTTACTGACTGACTAGGGACATGATTACTTTTAAATCAGAGAGCAATCTAAATGATTTAACAAGTCTTGCTTGTATAGCTCTTCTAATTGAATGTTTAAATAAATTTCTCTTAAGTTAATGGTTGGGCTATTCTTGTTAGAAATTTAAGGAAGATTCTGTGTCAAGTTGAGCCAATATTAAGTTTTGACAGGGTCATACACCTCCAGCAGTTCAGTTTTGACAAGTAAAAGAATAAGAGAACATTTGTTTTATCTACCTTGCACGAGGGCGTGCAAGAGGCTAAGTCATGTGGGGGTATTTGTTGAGTCCAAAATATTCACTAATTATTATCTATTAAATCAGTATTTTCGGGCATTAAAAAATTCATTTTTACACTTAAATGATCATATTTGCAATCTAGGCATCGTTTATAAAATATGTTCATAATGCACACCTTTTAGTTTATTTTTGAATATTATTGTTGTGGACCCAAATTCTCCTTGACAAAGGTTATTAGATATATTCTTCGAGCATAAAGTGCGGGCTGAAAATGTGAAAGCGATCCAGTTGGGCTCTACCCCAACTTATGGTGACAAAGGAATAATCCAGGCCCGAGATGACATAGCCCAAAAGCCCACCTCCAATACACACAAGAAGTTTGAGAGAAGCTGCGTAAAAAGAGAGAGAGACGTGTGAGATAGAAGAGCCGAAGACTCCCTCTCCTACATTGGGATGGCTTCTTCAAGCATAGCTGGAGCCGGAGAATCCGCAGCAAGAAATCAGCGTCAAGAACCCTAATCCAAGACGGAAGAGACAAAGCCAGCGCCTATAAATTGAGGGTGATGCTGCGAAGAAAACACCACCATCATCAACAGAGTAAATCAAGGCTACAAACAAAGGGTATGAACCCTAGGGGGGTTTGGATCTTGGATCTGTAACCCCTTCGTTCCCGTCTTCTTCCCAATTTTCTTTTTACGTTTTTGTTGAATCTGTTTTCTTTACTTTTCAGACTTAATTCTGAGTTGGTTGTTATTTGTTGAGAATTTTGACTTTTGAGTATAATTAGAGAATTGGTTGTTTTGATTATCTCCAAGAGTTTTAAACTTTCATCAATTCTAATGTTGAAATCAAAGTTTGGTTGCTAATGAATGTTCGTGCTGTCACTTGCTGGGCAGTAAACTCTACCTGCACGTTCATCCCTTAGCAATACAAAGAAAAAGACTTCGAAATTGGGTCTCCAAGGTGACCAAGTCAGTGGGTTATTCAAGAAGCATATTTTTGAGAGTATTCTTTATTCTTGTGCCTTTCAAGGTCTGATTTTGTAAAAAATTAACATATGAAACCAGAATTTTTGGAGGAAACATTGAAGCTTGTTGCTTAAAATTAAATCTTTCTATGGGTTAAACTTTTACATCAAGTTTAATGTTCTAAAATAATTCAGCTCTTTTGCTACTATTATTTTAATTCAATAATGTTCTGAGAACTGTTCTTTGTTTATGCTTGAATTGGGTCAAATTAGGAGTGCACGCCTAATCCACTTCAAATTGATATTCTCTTAAAGTCTAAAGTGCTTTAAATAGCTGAACTTTTCTAGAAACTAAGTGTCACTTGACTAGTACTAGGCTGCCTCATTAAGTGCTTTTGGCTAATCAAGGTTTTTGAACTGATTTTGTTAAATAACCTTCGTGTTACTGCAAAGTTGTTACGGTGATGTTTTCCAAAGATTTTAATGCGCTATTCTTAGTAGTAATCTGTGGGTTTGTCTTTGGGTTGCTAAGGGTAGTAGGGTTTAGAGTTAGGGTTGGTCTTAACATGAGCTTTTATGAATGGGAAAATAGGGAAGAACCGTTGGTGGACCTCTTCTTCAGCCTAACCCATGTTTTGATTTATAGTTGGTTGATGATTATGCTTATTTTTTTCAAATATTAGACCTGGATATGTATTTTCTATATTTTATACAACTCTGTTACTCTTTCAAAAATTGTTTAAGTCTTTAAAATAAAGTGTTACGTGGTCTTGTTTGTGTTTTTCTTCTTTGTTTGAGCTTCTGGTGGAGTTATGTTCTATTTTTATCCTTTGTTTGTTGCTTTGAAATATGATCAGATGTTGCGTGTCACTTAGAGTAGCTTTTATTTTACCCTTTTAAACTTTGTTTTTAAACCCCCCCTATTCTATTAGTTTTAATTGTTTTTATTCAATAAAGAAGAAAAAGTAAACTGATTTTTAGAGTTTAGAAGTATCTTTTCTCGTGGGATCGACCCTTGCTTACCCGGCCTATCTATATGTGTTAATGAATAATAATTCATAAAGGGGGTTAAGAGTTAAGGAAAATAATAAAGTATTTTGTAGGTGCTACGACATGCCTAACAAATTTTGGCGCCGTTGCCGGGGAAAGATTAACATTTTACTTAGAATTTGTTTACTTTTGTTTTCTTCAAAAAAAAAAAAAGAGAAAATCTTAAAATTAAAAAAAAAAGTCTTTTAATTTACCTTATTTTAATAGCTCAGGGAACTTAATTTTTTTCTTTCACTCTTTTATCAGTGTCTAGGTCAGTCCATAGAAGTATATTAACTAATATAAATTAGGGTTTTCTTTAGTTTAAAGTCATTTAGTCAATTTCAAAGTTAGAGTTTGTTTTTCTTGTTTCTTACTGACAATTTTTATGAGAAGGTATAGTTACTGGTAGTTTTTCACTTTAACATTTTACTTAACTTTCAAGCATTTTTGATCATATCGAGGATCAGGAACTTAAACTTTTAAAGAGAAAATGTGTCAAAAAGAGTTTCTAGTCCAAGTTTGATCAAAATGAGTTTGAACTTTTAACTAGTAACAATTAGAGACTTAAGATCATAACTTTCTGACTTCTTTCCTTCAAGGCATGTTGACACTATGTTAAAACATGGTTGGACTTAACTAGTTAACTCTTTTTAAACAAGTTTCAGTAGAGTAATATTGCAGCTTTTATGATTACTGGAAGTTTTAATTAGAGTTCAAGTGGTCTGAGCATACACATCTTAAAAAATTCAGCAAACAACAAAAAATACTGATTGCATATATAGAGCAGTTTTTCTTAAGAGACATTGGGAATCTGTCAACCATTCATGTTTTTTTTGCCATTTACTCTTGGATTCTTATATCAAGTAAAAGAATTTTTTTTTGAACCGAAAGCAAATATATTTTATTCCACCATCAAAATGTAAGATACACAATACAACTTAAGAGAAACCAAAATCAAGTGCCCAGTAACATCCTATTCAACATTTACTCCTCTAGAATTAAGAAACATGGTGACTTGGGACTTAATTCTTTTGAAAGTAGCTTCTGGGGTGATGGTGGAGTTCTGGTGAAGTGTATCATTCTTGTCTCTCCAAATATTGTAAACACAAGCAGCAAACACAGCTATACTCCTTATTCTTCTCTTGGTTGGGGAAATCGCTAACAGCTTTTGGGTAATCTCCTCAAAATTGTTAGCCATGAACTTAAAACCAGTCCAACTAGAAATCTTCATGTGTACTTCTCTAGTGTATGAGCATCTGCAAAGAAGATGATCTATGTCTTCTTCTTCACTTTAACAGAGTTGGCAAGATGTATCCATATGTTAAAATCTGCTCAATCTCTTCTTAGTCTGCAACTGATCCCTATATGATAGCCAAAGAATGAATTTGTGTTTAGGGATGGTCATTTTTTTCCAAACAATGGGTCTCCAGATAACCTTCTGTCTTTGGCCCATTAGCCACTCATAGCCTGCAGAAGGGGTATAGTTAGCAGATTTCTCCATATTATTGAATAACTCCCTGGTTTGCAGCAATTTTTCCAGTAGAAGCAAGCATCCTTCTTAATTGGACAATTCCATATTGTACATCCATTGAGATATTTGTTATGGATCCATTTGATCCATAATATATCTTTTTTTAGAGCAATATCCCAAACCAGCTTCATGATGCAAGCAGAATTCCACTTAGACAGATTTTTTAGCCCTAACCCTCCATATTTCTTTGGTATACAGATTTCATCCCAGGAAACCAAAGGAGCCTTCTTATATTCATGAGTTTCAAGGGTTACTTCCAATGAATCGTCAATCTTAAACGCATTTCTTAAGCGAATCTTTCGGGAACCTTTCATTAAACGATCTACATGCGTTCGTGATTAAATTTGGGAGATGTCGCACATCAAATAGTAAGTTGTCGGCTTGTTTCTTGCGGAACAAGTTTCATCATGACTCATCCATCATCGGCAAGTTTGTTTTGTGCATCAAAGGAACTTTGTTAGAATCCACTGCAACACTCGTCCTTTTGCGAGTCATCTGCGTCTCGCATTTGCCTTGTGCAATCTTTTGTTCAGCCCACGTGATGTCAATTGCCTAATCATATCTTGTACTTGTCGTCTAACGGTTCATGCATCATACTCGTCGGTACTATATTGTTAGCATTTGTCGCTGTCATGCGGTCGTCATCATTCGTATTCTTTTGTGTCATGTTTATCAGTTCTACGGCATCTGTGATTATCCATACATGGTTTCGTAAGATGTACAACATACCTTAGTCGACATATGCTTGGGAGTGTATCGTACGCCTTACCTAGCTCGAGTATTTCGCGTGGTGTTAATCACGAGATTCTTCTTTGTTAACCTTGAATGTTGTACCCCGTAACGGTTTTGATGTGCCAAATAAGTGTTCCAAATTCTACTAACATCATTTGTAGGAAGAAAACAAACGCCAAACATCTATTAGCTTGTTTAGCATCACCGAGACATATTCCTACGAGTTTAGAAATTATTGTGTAAAGGTAATGATATATTTTAATGATTTACTTATGCCCTTTCACTCAAAAATTATTTTTAATATGTCAAATATATTCTTAGTTGGGTTATTTTGAAAACGGAACACAAAAAACGAGTTTTGGAAAATTTACAGAGGCCTAACGATACCTGGCTACCGTGTACACGGCACCAGGGACCGCCGGTAGCCAAGTGAACGTACCGCTGTACGCTTCACCCAAGGGTTACACGGTACCCCCTACCGTGTAACGGTACCTGGGTACCGGACGCTAGGCAGAGACGGTCAGCCACCCCCGTCCTAACCAGGTACCGCCAGAGGCGAACCAAACTTTTGGCCTACACGGCACCCCCAAACGGTAAGCTGTACCGTGGTCACGGTACCTAAGTACCGGACGGTACTGACCCTACCGTGAAGGGTACCGGATCCGTTGTAATCACTGTAGCAAATTGCCAATTTAAATTCAAATCACCCCTAATCACTTCCTAACGGTATTTAAGGTTAAAAACTCATATTTTAACATTCCAAACTCCTATATAAACCCCCTCTAAGTCTCATTTTAATCACAACAACTTCCCAATTAAATCTAAAGCCTCTCTCTCTATTCTTGAGTTTTCCTAAAAGCTTTGTTCTTAGTTTTCTTACTCTTTTGAGTATAAAGCTTTCATTATTTTTATACACTCACACACAAGGGAATTTGTGCTTCATTATTTTATATATTGCCTATAGGCTTTTGTTGTTGTTGATTTAATTTTTTTGTTCTTCTCCTACCCAATTCATATTTGTTATTATTTTGGTAGAGAAGTAACACCAATCTTTTATTGATTTGTAAAAGGTGTGGATAGCCTTTAAATCCTCATTGTAAGGTTGAAGATAACCTTAAAATCTTCGGTTGTAAACGGTTGAGATAGCCGTAGTAAAATCTCATTTGCTTATTGACAAGGGTTGTTTGCCAAACCTCGTTTGAGTCTTCTTAGTGAAGCCAAACAAGTTAGTGGAGGTTAAATACTTGAGAACGAGCCTCGAGGTACTGGAGTAGGGAGTTCCCGAACCAGTATAAACTCGCTTGTGTCGTATTTTTATCTTTTATATTTTTCTTGCTCTTTTTCCGCTACTACTTTGCGCATAAGTTTTAGTTTTTACGAAAAACTTGCAAACACCCTAATTCACCCCCCTCTTAGGGTGTAAATCGACTTTCAATTGGTATCAAAGTAGGAAGTTTGATCCTTTCACATTCATCTTTTACTTCTTTTTACAACACATGGATTCAATGAACTCCCAAAGCATTACCAAGCCACCATTCTTCAATGGGGATAAGTATGGCTATTGGAAAATGCGAATGGAGAATTTCATTCAATCTATTGACTATGATTTATGGATAGTCCCACACTACTCATGGTCCTTTTGTTCCTATGACAACTGTAGGTGAACATCAAGTGCCTACGCCAATGGACAAGCTCACAATCGATGACAAGAAAAAACTCTCTTTGAATGCCAAAGCATTAAACATATTGTTTTGTGCATTGGGTCAAGATGAGTTTGCTAGGGTGAGCTCTTCCAAATCCGCAAAGGAAGCATGGAAGCTCTTAGAAGCCACCCATGAAGGAGATAAAGACACCAAAGCTACCAAGATAGCTTTAGGAACATCCGAGTATGAAAACTTCAAGATGAAGGCCGGAGAGTCCGTTCAAGATATGAATAAAAGATTCAACCTCATTATCAACAATTTGAGTAAGCTAAATAAACTTTATCCTACTAGTGAGATTAACACCAAGATTATATTCTCTCTTCCTAGAGAGTGGCATAGTCTTGTTGTAAACTTGTTGCCCAAATGTGCGGATGTTGAAACCTCCACCATTTGGAGCAGCCTATACACTCACGAGCTTCTTTTGAAGAAAATGAAGGAAGAAGAACAGGTTCCTATCATCAAGAAGACCATGGCACTCAAAATTGATGACCATCCGGAAAGCGAAGGAGAAAGTGATGAGGAGCTTGCCATGTTCAAGAGATACAAGAAGTTTATGAAATTGAACAAGGGCGAATCCTCAAAAAGATTTCCATCAAAGAAAGGTAAACCTAATCAAATAACTTGCTATGAATGTGGAAATGTAGGTCATATCAAACTGGAGTGCCCAAAGCTCAAAAAGATTGAAGAGCTTAAAAAGGGGAAGAAGAAGGCATTAAAAGTCACTTGGGACGATTTAAACTCCGACGAAAGTGATAGTGACCAAAGCCAAGAAGAGAACGTAAATGATTGCTTCATGGCCTCCAATGATGAAGAAAAGGTTAGTTCTCAAAATTCATTTACCTCTTTTGAAAGTCAAATTACTTTTGATGAGTTAAGGCAAGCGTTTGATGAATGTCAAGAGGACCTTTTTCGAACCATTAGGGAGAAAAAGAAACTCAAGGTGGCTCTTGAAACTTCTCGTGATGAAAACAAAAATTCCAAACTTAATCTTGAAAAGTTTCAAAACGAAAATGAAGAACTTCAAAAGAAAATTGAAATTTTGATTAAAGAAAAAGACAAGGCCAAACGAGGGGCTTTGGAAATGTTTTACAATAGCTATAACTCAACAAAAGAATGGGATAACCAACCAAAACTAACGAAAGAAGGTATTGGTTATGGGCAATCCACAAACTTGATGAGTATGGCTAAAAACCATTTTAATACCTCTAAAACTAACCCATCAAACCAAGCCTCAACTTCTGAATCAAAAGTAAAGACTTGCCATTATTGCATGCAAGCTAACCATATTGTGACAAAGTGTCCAAACAAATGGTTAGTTGAAATGCGTAAATTAAAATGGGTCAAGAAGGTTTCTAACCGGTCGGAATCCAAGAATATTGGATATCAAAAGAAACCCTTTTTGCAGGAAAATAAATGAAATGATGGTGGATACTATTTCTTTTATTATGACGAAAAACGAAAAGTCCATATACCACTTCCGGAACCTACCAAGACAAAACTCGTATATCGACATAGGGTATTCGTCGATTGGAACCCCAAACCTAAGTCAAAAGTAAATTCCTTTTTGACTAGGTGAAAAATACCACTTGGGTTGTGGATAGTGGATTCTCGAGGCACATGACCAGAACAAGAGGATGGTTCACAAATCTCAAGGAGAAAAGTCATGGACATGTGACCCTTGGAGACAAATCCCGGAAGAAAGTCATTGGTAAAGGTACGATAGGTAATTCAAGTGATTTTTCAATAAATGATGTTTATCTTGTTGATGGCCTAAAATTTAACTTAATTAGCATAAGCCAACTTTGTGACAATGGCCACAAAATTGATTTTAATGCAAATTCCTGCGTTTTATATGGCCAAAATAAAGATGAAATCATTTTTGAGGCTAAAAGAGATGGAAACTTATACAAGTTCAATTCCAATGACTTAAGCAACTCAAAAATCACTTGTCTTACTACTTCACTTGAATTTTCAACTTTATGGCACCGTAGACTAGGACATGCTATTTATGATCTTTTGAGAAAACTTTACTCAAAAGAACTTGTTGTTGGGCTACCAAAAATGAGCATACCTACTCATTTTTGTGATGCTTGCTCCCTTGGAAAACAACATAAAGTTTCATTTAAGCCCATAAAAATGGTTTTAACGTCAAGGCCACTTGAACTATTTCATATGGATTTATTTGGGCCCGTAGACGTTCAAAGCCTAGATGGAGCTAGTTTTACTTTTGTAATTGTAGATGGTTTTTCTCGCTATACTTGGACTATATTACTTGCCAATCAAGATGATGCGTTTAATGCGTTTCTTAAGTTGTGCAAGAGAATCCAAAATGAGAAAGGTTATGAAATAACCTCTATTAAAAGTGATAGAGGAGGAGAATACTGAAATACCGATTTTGAGACATATTGTGATGAACACGGTATTTCTCACAACTTTTTGGCTCCTAGAACACCTCAACAAAATGGAGTCGTTGAAAGGAAAAATAGGACGTTGCAAGAAATGTCAAGGACTATGTTGAATGTGTTGGAGTTGTGCCCTGATGGCCAACTGTTTATCGTTATTCTATCATGTATAGGCAGATATAATATGTTTACACATCTCATGCTAATGTAAACAAATATTATATTCCTAGATTTATATTTAAAAGATGTTTATCAGATAGTGTTCCTCTGCTGATGAGACTAACATCTTGAAATAAATATTTATCTAAATGTCCATAGTCGAGTATTCACGAGAGTGGGATATCGTTAATGCATGTGAGACTAGTGTGTGTTGGATTTTTGACTTAGTCTCATAGTCAATGACGGTGTGTTCGCATCCGCACATGGGCAGATATTATCTAGAAATAATAGGATGCCGGACTGACCCATCCTAAAGATGTTGCTTGAACTTTTAGTTCATGCTCTAAGCATCTTTAGCGCGACCACGGGTGTAACTATCCTTCGACTTGAAGTATTACGTTTTCTGCATATGTGAACCCGCATACTTTGATGCATTGTCCTAAGCCATAT
>OOIL02004034.1:1755683-1803818 GCA_900332095.2 Cuscuta campestris | reverse complement strand
TTCTGCTGATGAGACTAACATCTTGAAATAAATATTTATCTAAATGTCCATAGTCGAGTATTAACGAGAGTGGGATATCGTTAATGCATGTGAGACTAGTGTGTGTTGGATGTTTGACTTAGTCTCATAGTCAATGACGGTGTGTTCGCATCCGCACATGGGCAGATATTATCTAGAAATAATAGGATGCCGGACTGACCCATCCTAAAGATGTTGCTTGAACTTTTAGTTCATGCTCTAAGCATCTTTAGCGCGACCACGGGTGTAACTATCCTTCGACTTGAAGTATTACGTTTTCTGCATATGTGAACTCGCATACTTTGATGCATTGTCCTAAGCCATATGAAATAAGGATGGTATACAGGCTTTGTTTTGGGTATGCCGCAGCGCGTATTCAGAAACGTAGATTACGTACATAGGATTTGTCACTACTCTTTTAAAGAGATTAATGTCTTATGGGGCCCACTGATAAGACATGACTGAGGAAACTGCATGGCCATGCTGAGATGCTTTTATGACGTCTGTTCCTATTAGTCAGACTTGATAAATCAGTGAATGACTTAATGGATACAAGCTGGAGTTTATTAATCCCTTGCACTAAGTTTAGACATTGAGACAAAGGGATACAGTTACACGGAGTCTGGGTCGTGGAAAGGTTTTGACGGTGCAAACGTCTTAACTTATAATCTGGGGGCAATAATGTGTTGCTAGATACCGCTTATTGCTTAAAGTATTGGTGCAGAGCCAATACTGTGGCCAGTTTTATAAGTGCCTATACGGGTCACACACTTTGGACAATTTAAGGAGTAGGATTAAACAATGGGTTAATAAGTAATTTGTATATTTGTAGAAAATAGTAAAATAAAATATTTTGGAATATAATATTATATATATAAATATTCGGTTATATATATTATTTATATGTACCGATTAATGTATATATATTATATGTTGAATATTTTATTTTGGTTTGTCATTTTAATTATGAAAATAATTATTTTGACATAAACTATTTAAAGTATATTTGTATACTTGTTTAAAAATGATATTGGTATTTTTATTTGATTTAAAATTAATTTTATATTAATTTTTGGTGTCAAATAAAACACACTTTAAACATTTGAGTGGAGAAGAATTTCACAAATCCTTCTCATATCATTGTTCGGCCAAGTGGAGATTTTAAAGGATCAAATTTCCATGATTGAAATTAGTGGAGCTAATAATGTTTTAACCTTTAGCTTAATGACAAAGTATGATTAATCAATTTGTAATCTTTGTTTTTAAATAACACGGCAATTTCATTTTAAAGAGAGAGGATCATCAATTGATTAGTTTTGCATACTTTCGGCCATAATATTTTCTAGTGAGATAAAATATTATTTTGGTTCCACATATATCATTTTGTGTATAGAAAATATCTATAATATTTTCTAAATATTATTGGAAATATTTTCTATAGAAATATACAAGATTATTATTATCCCAAATTTTAATCTTTATATTTTATACTACTATAATCTTTACTAGCATAAAGATTGTGGTAGACTCCGGCGTTGTTCGTGTGTCAAAGTTGGAGACCGGACGCTTGAACGGTTACGTTTGCACTTTCAACGCTCTTCCTACGACTTCTTCGTTTTTACCGCTTACGGAGAGAGGTATAAATTTCTTACTCACTATAAGTTTTAGTACGTGATTCTGGGCAAGATAATCATGTTGGGATGTTAAAATTTTTATATTCCGCTGCCTATCCTTGCATGGTTACCTTTCAGAATGAACACAACTTACCTCAATATTTTTGGGGAGAAGCGGTCAACATGGCATGCTACGTTCTTAACCGGGTATTACTTAGACCTATCATTAAAAAGACTCTCTATGAACTTTGGAAAGGTAGAAAACCAAACATTTCCTATTTCAAAGTTTTCGGGTGTAAATGCTATATTTTGAATACCAAGGATCATTTAGGTAAATTTGAGCCTAAATCAAATGAAGGAATTTTTCTTGGTTATTCAACAAATAGTAGAGCCTATAGGGTATATAATAAATCAAATCATAAAGTAGAAGATCTATGCATGTAAAATTTGATGAAACTGATCCTTTTGGGACGAGTAAGGTAATTGCAGGTTCAAATGAAGAAGAAGAGGAAGAAGAAATCCTGGAAATTCCTGCGCAAGAAGAACAAAATGCAAAGAAGGAACTACCGAAAGCATACAAACACTTGAAGAATCATCCAAGAGACAATATCATTGGAGATATTGAAAAGGGAGTTAGAACTAGGAACAATTACAATCTTTGTGCACACTATGCGTTCGTTAGTCAATTTGAACCTAAGAATGTAGAAAATGCGCTAAAAGATAGTGATTTGATTATATCCATGCAACTAGAGCTTGAGCAATTTGAACGCAACAAGGTTTGGGAACTAGTCGAAAGACTGGAAAACCGACCCGTTGTGGGCACTATATGGGTCTTTAGAAACAAGCTTGATGAAAATGGTGTTATTATCACCAATAAAAGTCGACTTGTTGCTAAAGGCTATAGCCAAGTTGAAGGACTTGACTATGATGAAACTTTTGCTCCGTGTTGAGTCACAAAATGTCATATTTTATTCTCTCATTTTTTAGTACTTTTAAGATGTTTTATATGCATTTTACACTTAAATAAATATATGTTGTTACATTTAGCATTTTAGGCTATAATTTACATTTTATGCATAAAATGCAAGATTTTGAGCATATTTATATTGGGTTATTATTTTCCTTGATACTAATATTTTTTTACACAAAATAAAGGGAAAGAATAAAGTTGGGCATTGGAGCTCAAAGACAATGGAAGAAGAAATGAGATTGGGCCGAGCCCAAATATTAAATGGGTCCAACATCTAATTGACCTATTCATTAAAGTAAAACAAGGAAAAGAGAGAGGAAATAAAAAAGAGTTGTGGTGAAGTGAAGTCAGCCGCAAAAGAGGAAGAAATGCGCAGGACACTGAGAAGGAGAGTTTTAATTGAAGACAAAAACAAACACTAAATTCGTGGCTTATATAATGGAACACGGACGATCGAAGGGGAAGGAATCCGGAGAAGAGAGCAGAAAAATAGAGGTGAGCGGACCTAGGGTTCCGACCCTAGGTCCGGCTACGGTGGACCGGATTCCGGTGACGACTATGGCGAGGACACAGCAGGAACGTGGCGGCCATGGAGGGTGGTTTCAGCTCCGGCAATGCGCAAGCTTGGGATGGGCCTCTGCTCCTGGTTCCATCGACAAAGAGAGAAACGCAGGGGAGCACTCTTGTTTGTTTACTTTAGTTCTTAATGTTTTTAAATAGGATTTTAAATTTCTAAATTCTCCAATTGATGAATTTGATCTCCATATTAAATATATTTTATTTTCAAATCTTATTTTTGTGTTGAATGTTTAAGTTATATTATAAGTGTTGAATTGTTTGTGTTGATGTTGCATTGTTCAA
This sequence comes from Cuscuta campestris, assembly GCA_900332095.2. Classification (NCBI taxonomy): domain Eukaryota; kingdom Viridiplantae; phylum Streptophyta; class Magnoliopsida; order Solanales; family Convolvulaceae; genus Cuscuta; species Cuscuta campestris. The sequence goes on along the minus strand of OOIL02004034.1, from coordinate 1,800,356 downwards.
ATTTGGTTTATTGATTTTTTATTGTCTCTAAAATTATAAAATCTTCTTAGGCCGAATTGTTTGACAAAAAGATTGAATCTTTGTTTGTTGAATTAATTTGACTTTGAAGAGATTTTAGCTTTACGCTACTGTTAAAATCTAAACTCGAAAAGGTGTTCTGAGAACTATTATTCACTGATTTTTACTTAAATTGGACCAAATTAGGAACGTGCGCGTAATCCAGTTTAAAATGATACTCTTTTAAAGTCCAAAGTTCTTTAAATAGCCGAACTTTTCTAGAAACCAAGTGTCACTTGATTAGTACTTGCTGCCTCGTTAAGTAGTTTTTGCTAATCAAGGTTCTCGAACTGATTTTGTTAAATAACCGTAGTGTTACTGCAAAGTTGTTATGGTGATGTTTTCCACAAATCTTAATGCGCTATTTTTAGTAGTAACTTAAGGGTTGGTCTTTGGGTTGCTAAGGGTAGTAGGGTTTAGAGTTAGGGTTGATCTTAACATGAGCTAATATGAATGGGAAAATAGGGAAGAACCGTTGGTGGACCTCTTCTTCAGCCTAACCCTGAGTTTAATTAGCAGTTTAATTTCAGAATCAAGGCATAATTAATTAGTTAATCAACTTTGTTCAGTTTATTTTCAATTAAAAACTATAAGTATTTTCAAAATGGTTTAAGTTAATTATTACTCCGTATTATCTACGTTTTTATAAAGTTTAAATGTGTGTTTGTTTATGTGTTTGTTCCTCCCCGAGTGTCTTCTGAGTTCGAGTTGCTGACGTGGTTCCATCTTTTATTTGTTATCCTTTATCTTTTTTTTATTTGTCTGTTTTATTATCTTTTTAGAATTATCATTCAAACCCCCCCATATCTTTTAGTTTTAGTTTTAGATTCTAGTTAGTTTTTTATCAATAAAGTGACAAGTGAACTGATTTTCATAGCTTAAAAAGTATCTTTCCTCGTGGGATCGACCCTTACTTGCCCTATCTATATGTTTTAATTAATATTAATTCATAAAGGGGGTTAAGAGTTAAGGAAAATAATTAATTAATTTGTAGGTGCTACGACACGCCTAACACTCCGGTTGCTAGGCTTGAATCTATTCGTATGTTACGTTATTAGCTTTTGCAAGTGCTCTTAATTTCAAACTTTTTCAAATGGATGTTAAAAGTGCTTTTCTCAATGGATTGTTAAAAGAAGAAGTTTATGTTGAACAACCTCCCGGTTTTGAAAATCTTGATTTTCCAAATCATGTTTTTAAACTTCATAAGGCTCTTTATGGACTCAAACAAGCTCCTAGAGCTTGGTATGAGCGGCTTACCGAACATCTTATCTCACATGGATTTGCAAAAGGAAGGATCGATTCCACACTTTTTGTCAATACAAAAGGAAAAGATCTCATAATTGTGCAAATTTATGTTGTTGATATTATTTTTGGGTCAACTAATGAAGCCTTATGTAATGAATTTTCAGGAATTATGACAAGCGAATTTGAAATGAGCATGATGGGTGAGTTGAACTTCTTCCTTGGACTTCAAATTAAACAACTTGGAGATGGCATTTTCATTAGCCAAACCAAGTATGCAAAAGAATTAGTCAAGAAGTTCAACCTTGAAGATTCAAAAACATATCCGACTCCAATGAGCACATCTTTGAAGCTTGACAACGACGAAAGCGGAAAACCCGTAAATGAAAAGGTATATCAAGGTATGATTGGTAGTTTGCTTTATTTAACTGCATCTAGACCCGATATAATGTTTTCCGTTTGCCTTTGTGCACGTTTCCAATCATCACCCAAAAAATCACATCTTAATGCTGTCAAGCGAATAATTCGTTATGTCAAGGGAACCACCAATATGGGTTTATGGTATCCCAAGAATACGAATTTAAGTTTGATAGGTTTTAGTGATGCTGACTTTGGCGGGTGTCGAATTGATCGGAAAAGCACAAGTGGCACATGTCAATTCATAGGTCATGCACTAGTGTCTTGGTCATCTAAGAAACAACACTCCGTCGCCCTATCCACCGCCGAAGCGGAATATGTGGCTATGGGTAGTTGTGTTGCTCAAATTTTATGGATGATGCAAACACTTAGTGACTTCAATTTAAAATTTTCAAAAGTGCCTATTTTTTGTGATAATTCAAGTGCAATAAATATTTCCAAAAATCCTGTTTTACATTCTAGAACTAAACATATAGAAATAAGACATCATTTCATACGTGATCATGTTGCAAAGGGAGACATTCAAATTGAATATGTAAATACGCTTGAACAACGTGCCGACATTTTTACAAAACCATTGGATGAAAAACAATTTTTACATATTTGTCGGGAAATGGGAATGCTTGAATTAAAGTAAAATTTAAGGTTCTTATTATCCCATTATATCAAAAAAATAAATTGATCAAGTCCAAATGCTCAAAACACGCATCTAGAAGTCGAAACAAAACATTAAGCTCAGACACGGTACCCCTGACAGTACCAAGGTCCCGCCCTAAATAGGTACCGCCAGAGACGAATGGGATTTTGAAGCCGCTCGGTAGCTGGACACAGTATAGCGTACCGTAACACGGTACCAAAGTACCGTTAACACGGTACCTAGGTACCGACCGTCTCATCGGGTCAATCTTCATTAAAACCCTAGTTTTCATTCCATTCTTCCACTTTTGGTTCAACCAATTGCAGCGAGCTCTCTCCCGACGTCTCCTCCCGTTTCTCTTTCCCGTACGTCGTTTGTCTTTCCAAAGGTAATTCCTCATCCAAATTCTTCAATTTCTTCAAACATTAGGTTCAATTTCATCAAATATTCTCCTCAATTCGTGCTTTAGGTATAAATTTTCCCATTTTCGTCTAAATTCTACCAATTCTCAAAAATGAGTGAAATTGTTTCCAATGTTCAAACCAATGCTCAACCCGATGTTCAAGATGGGTTCAAGGCTTACGCCGACCCACATATCATTGAGGGGAGAACCCTAAAACAAGATGACATCCCGGTTCCCGTTCTTGAACTCATTCAAGAACAAGGTTGGAGTTTTTTTCTTCAACTCCAAGCCCCCGTTTACCCGGAACTTGTTCATCAATTCTATTCTTCTATGAAATACTATCCCGAAGACCCTTCCATTACCGCCGTAGTTCCCAGCAAATCCTTCAAATTCAACACCCAAAATCTTTCCGAATGGTTTCACCTAGGGCGTCAAGGAGTCTCCACCTGTTGCAAAAAGGGGTGGATCACCGACTCACGAGATTTTAACTCAGATTCTTTCCTCCGAGTGCTAAATAACATTGTCGTTGACCATGTCTTTGAGGACCCGCACTACTTTCTTCGTAGGCCAAATGTCCAAGACTTACCCGCAAATAGGTTCATCCTCCTCAAAATCCTCAAAGAAAATATCATCCCGGTCCTTAACAAAGATAAACAAGTTGGGGTTTATGAATGCACACTCCTATATTGCCTCCTCACTCACAAGAAAATCAATCTCCCTTCCATCATCCTAAAACACATGTACGAATGCTTCGGTCGCCAAAACAAACCCTACGGCATGCTTCTTACCCACATCTTTGCCAAGAGGGAAATTTTTGAGGTGCGCCCGTCCCGCGTCCGCTATCTTGACGCGGAGTGCCTTGGCTATTGTGGCCTTGTAAAGATTGGAGAGGAGTACTACATGAAGAAGGAGTTCCAAAATCTTGATGAGGCTACACGAGCAGAGTATGGCCCTCGACGATCTTTGTCCTCCTTGCCATCCACTTCACGAGCACCTCGTGCCGAAGCCGAAGAAAATGCCAACACGGATGTCCCCGTTCGTGCTCCTCGGGTCAAATGCTCAAAGTCAGCGTCTCTTGCTTCCTCGGCCTCTCTCATGCATCGTCACTCTCACATGGCTTCCACTTCCAAGAATCCCTTTAAGAAGTTCAAGAAATTCATCCTCAAGACCGTAGTGGCTCCGATGAAGAAACTTCAAGAAAGCCTCGATGACCTCTCAGATCGGATGAAGAAGATGGAGGACCGTGAGAATCGCCAAAAGCAAAATGAGGATCGTGCTTCTAGACGTCGTCGCTAAGTGTTGAGCATTTGACAATATGATCAAACATTATATATTTTTGCCTAAGTTTTTAAACTCCTTGTCATGTTTATGTTTCAAACTCTTATTTATGCACTTGTATGACTCAAACTCCTTTGTCATGATTATGCTTATGATTAACTTGCTTATGGCTTGATGATGCTTGATGATTATAATTGTTGCCGTGAATGCCTATGTGTTGAAACCCAGGTTTTTGGTACCCCGCCTTTTTGAATGTTGCCAAAAGGAGGAGAAATATTAGGCTTCATATGCATACATTTAGGGGGGTTTTTTGTCAAAATATCACGTGCATCAACTTAGGGGGAGTTTTAAAATCAATACATGCTTTTCACGATATGTTTGTGTGTGATTATTATATTTGAAAGTCTTATTTGTCAACATAAAAAAGGGGGAGATTGTTGGCCTTGAATGCCGTACCTCGTAACCGTTTTGATGTGCCAAATAAGTCTTCCAAATGCTACTAACATCATTTGCAGGAAGAAAACAAATGCCAAACCTCTATTAGCTTGTTTAGCATCAACGAGACATATTCCTACGAGTTTAGAAACTATTGTGTAAAGGTAATGATATTTTTTAATGATTTACTTATGCCTTTCACTCAAAAATTATTTTTAATATGTCAAATATATTCTTAGTTGGGGTTATTTTGAAAACGGAACACGAAAAATGAGTTTTGGAAAATTTACACAGGCCTAACGGTACCTGGCTAATGTGTACACGGCACCAGGGTACCGCCGGTAGCCAAGTGAATGTACCGCTGTACGCTTCACCCAAGGGTTACACGGTACCCCCTACTGTGTAACGGTACCTGGGTACCGGACGGTAGGCAGAGACGGTCAGCCACCCCCGTCCTAACCAGGTACCGCTAGAGGCGAACCAAACTTTTGGCCTGAACGGTACCCCCAAACGCTAGGCTGTACCGTGGTCACGGTACCTAGGTACCGGACGGTACTGACCCTACCGTGAAGGATACCGGATCCGTTGTAATCACTGTAGCAAATTGCCAATTTAAATTCAAATCACCCCTAATCACTTCCTAAGGGTATTTAAGGTTAAAAACTCATATTTTAACATTCCAAACTCCTATATAAACCCCCTCTAAGTCTCATTTTAATCACAACAACTTCCCAATATTAAATCTAAAGCCTCTCTCTCTATTCTTGAGTGTTCCTAAAAGCTTTGTTCTTATTTTTCTTACTCTTTGGAGTATATAAAGCTTTCATTATTTTTATACACTCACACACAAGGGCATTTGTGCTTCATTATTTTATATCTTGCCTATAGGCTTTTGTTGTTGTTGATTTAATTTTTTTGTTCTTCTCCTACCCAATTCATATTTGTTATTATTTTGGTAGAGAAGTAACACCAATCTTTTATTGATTTGTAAAAGGTGTGGATAGCCTTTAAATTCTCATTGTAAGGTTGAAGATAACCTTAAAATCTTTAGTTGTAAACGGTTGAGATAGCCGTAGTAAAATCTCATTTGCTTATTGGCAAGGGTTGTTTGCCAAACCTCGTTTGAGTCTTCTTAGTCAAGCCAAACAAGTTAGTGGAGGTTAAATACTTGAGGAGGAGCCTCGAGGTACTGGAGTAGGGAGTTCCCGAACGAGTATAAAATTGCTTGTGTCGTATTTTTATCTTTTATATTTTTCTTGCTCTTTTTCCGCTACTACTTTGTGCATAAGTTTTAGTTTTTACGAAAAACTTGAAAACAGCCTAATTCACCCCCTCTTAGGGTGTAAATCGACTTTCATTCTTGTCAATACTTCGCATCCAAGTCACATCGTGATGCGAGTTCAATCTTTCGGATGGGGTGTCTTTGTGAAGTTGCATCACGCACATTCATTGTGTTCGTGTTTGCTTCAGCTTCATACCCTCGACGGGTCGTGCTTGGCCAGTGTACTCAATGTAGTTTAGTGTTCAGATTATCGTGTCTTACTCCTTTCAAGCGATATGTAGGGATATCATAATTTCACGTTCTTGGCGGGCATTTAGAGGTTCTTCCCCAAGTTTTAGGTGGCATTCCAATTTGTGACACGACATTAATAATAGCGTATTCGATATTAAGTGCATTCATCGACCTCGGAGTAGGTTCACTCTTCAGGAGTCGTAACCTAGAATCTTCAAACGGCATAGTCGAGATTACATTGATTCGTTCTTGATTCATTAAAGTTATTTTTCCAACAATTCTCTGGGTCATACTAACGAGAGTAAGTGAGCGTTCTACTAACGTCACCACTATCGCTATCGATGTCATCAAAACCTGCTAATTAGACTTGTCACGGATCAGGAGCCCTTCGACAATGGATGTGCTAATGGCCAAACACACTTCCACGTGTCAACGCCGTAACTTCTTTTGAGACCGCTTCATTTGTTTTATCTTGTCGGTCAGGGTACGTCGGCATGTAACGTCTTGCGATATAGATTATTCATTACATTCTTTTGATTTGTATCCCGTCACATCACTACACTATGATGTGTTGGGAGTAAATACTACCTTCTTTAATATTCAAACAAGTTCTTCTTGTCTTCTATACGATCATTCCCATTTGATACCAAAATAAGACTCACTCATCCATCCAGGTCTGCAGCCCCTTCAGAATTTGGTTATCCATTTCGGTGATCAAATGAGATAATTGAATATTAGACAAGATATTTTAATATGTGTACATTGTTACACTCTTTTCTTTTGTTACTTATCACCTTAAAACTTTAGCAGCTCAATTTCAAAAGTAACTTCTTACTTTGACAATTTTTTTCTTGAAGTCGCCTACGCCTTGAGTTAGCACGTGACGCATGATTTTCTTTTAATAACACGATCACACTAGTCTTTATGAATAATTATGAATTCTTCTTCCATAATTTACTTCTTCGGGTTTCACTACATATTTGTTTCCATAACCAACATTTTTTTTAATTTAATTTTTTTTCCAATCTTCTTCTACTTATGTTCCCCTTTTTTTTTTGGAAACTTTTTTTGAACCACATGTTAGTTAACAAACAAAACCACAAATAATTAAGACAACAATTTGACAAAAGCACATAATAAGGATTCAGAGTTACCTCCTGGAGTAGTGACATCGCAAAGCTGTGGATGACCCCTTTTCTCCTCTTTTTTTTGAAAATTAACAACACTTTTTTTTCAAAAGCTTACAAATTTTTTTTTATGAAAGTGTAGAACATTTTTTTTACGAAAGCGTACAACATTTTTTTTCAAAATGTACAACATTTTTTTACGATAGAAAAATATATATTTAACTATATTTTTTGAAAATATATGTTTAATTATTTTGGAAAAGAATCACTTTTAAAACCACTTTCTCTGATACCAAAATGTGACACACCAACTCGCGTAACCCGAACCAAAGAGTAAACGAATCGGGTAGCTACTAAATTGATATTCACAACACAATAATTTAGATAAATTATTCAAAAACATCCAGACACCCAGTTAATTACGAAAAGTTCAGAGTAAAGTCTACCAAGTGCGGAAGTCTCAGAATAACGTTCTACAATAAATGTTTAACCCAAATAATTAATTAACGCAATAACTAAATGGCTTCATCCACGACATCACGCCTCAACGTCCTCCAGGCTGTCCCTCCTGATCCAAAACCCTACCTGTGTGCAGTCAAAGACAACAAGACTACACGCTCAGCTAAAAGATGAGTGAGAGAAATATCTAACGCTAGAATTAATTTCACAGATAGTATCATATTTATATAATCAGCAATCTCGGTGAATGATCAACATTTGCTTTTAGTTAAAAGAATCCAACAGTACCAATTCATTTATTCGCAATGGGCTAGCTCTGTCCCTACAACACTAAGGCTAATTTCAACAGACTAGAGTTACGGACACTCGAGCGGATCCCTCGAGGCTGATGCTCGGACAAACCCAAAGAGAATCCTCAATGGGCGGGTGTTGGAGACTTGTCGTGCGGTCCAAAACAAATTAAAAATTTATAAAATATCCTTAAGTAACCCCCAAAATATAATCAAACAAAAACTATAGCTAGGGCAAGTAAGGGTCGATCCCACGAAGAAAATTTGTACTTTTGAAATCAAAATAGCATGCAAACACGTTGTCACGAAATTAAATAAAAAAACTACTACACATATAATAAGAACTTATAAAACTTATAACTAAAAACATATAAATATAACTCATATAAACAAAGAACTTATAATATAACTTATAAACATAAAACATATACTTAAGATATACTAAAAAAATATAAAAACTTATATTTATAACTTAAAACACAAAAAGGGGGGGGGTGTTGGATGAAAAGTAAGTATTTTTTGGTTATTTATATTTTTCTTATTTTTTTTTTGGTTTTTTTTGATAAAATGGGGGAAAAATGCTCAAAAGATAATCAACTCCTCCAACAAAGGTAACCCGAGAAACACCGCCAAGAACCCGAAACGAAATTAAAAAGAGAACAAACACAAGTCAAACATTACACGTATAATAGGCACGTAGACAATATATTACATAACTTACGCACTTAAAAATAGAAAAGAATTCAAAGGCTCGAGTTGATTCATATCCTTGACCACATACAGAGGATCGTCAACTCTCTATAAGGCCCGGAGTCAAAGATTCAAAGGCCTTTTGGTTACTTTGAACCCCCACTCACCTCAAGCGCTCAAATAATGATTCCAAAAGATGAAAAAGTTTATAAAAGAGCGAATCTTTCTTTCATTCTAACTCCCATGCACAAAGTATTCATGAAGAACATTTGATACACTTTACTAACCTTTAACGTCTAATGATGAAAATATTTTGCAGGTCTCCTTGAACTACTCAAGCATAAGAATTGTAATCTATTCACATAAAAGAAAAACATTACATATTTTCATTAAATCAAGAGTTGTTTATTGCGCTTAAACAATCCCAATTTTTATGAAAATAACAAACAAGAACACCAAGACATAAACAATAACTCTATAACGAATCTTAAGGAAAACGTTCAACTTATGTAGCTAAGAAGATCATTTACCTTAAAATTTTACAAAACACAAGTCACAAAAAAGAATTCACGTATGAATTCGAAAATCACTTAACTAAAATATGTAGCTAAATTAGCTTCAATGATAACCGAATTCGACATACCAACCTACTTATGAAATCAAATTTATAATTCAACCAATTTAACATCAATTTGCGCAAAAATTGAAGAAAACTAATATGAATCAATTTTTATTCATAAGGGATTTAATATAAACAAAAAGAACCCATAAAAGAAACCAACCATTTTGTTATAAAATTTTTGGAACAAACTAACAAACAAAAAATGTAAAATTAAACTAAAAACAACACTTACATAGAATTGGAGGAAAAAAAATAAAAATTGACAAATAAGGGTTACCAAATGTTGAAGAAGATGAAGAAATTGAGGAATTGGAGCTTGAAGGGACCGCCTGACCTATCACCGCCGACCATCGTCGAACGCCGGCGAGCCGTCGTTGGCCGCCGTCTGCTTTCTTCTCCGGTGGCGTCAATTGCAGCGGCCAAAGCCGCTGCTCTCTTTCTTGTTTGGTGCGATGCCTCTCTGTTGTTCCCCCCTCAATCTGCTGCGATTCCTTGCCCAATTTATAGACTGGAGGCCTCTTCCCGTTGTTGATTTAAGAGATCAAGGCACCGTTGTTGACTCGGTTTGGAGCGGAATTGATGGCCGAATGTTAGAGCATTTGATTTGAGGAATTGAAGTCGCCGTTCGGTTACTCATCGATTTTGAATAGATTTGAATGATTCACCGCTGACTCCATCAATTCTTTGGTGAGAGAGTGAAGTGGAATTGGCTACAAAGCTACTTGCTTCGCTCCTCTGTGAACGTCAATGGATTGGGACTGGGCTGCTGTGAGAACGTACTAGGCTTTGGAAAGATGATTATTGGGCTCCCAAGTTGTCCCTTTTCACTGCTATTTGGAATTGGGGCTGGTCAAAAATTCCCTTTGAGACTTGGACTCAGATTTATCCTTTTTACTGCACCGTGCTCAAAAAATATCTGATAATTTGGGTTAGGGAAAGCAAAATATATTAAAATAATATGTAAAAAAAATGATTAAAAACAACTATTTTTGAATGAAAATAAAAGGTTTGTAAAAAATAGGAATTAAAATAAAACTAAGCTAAACAAATGAAAATTAAACAATAAAAATACTAAAAATACCCAAAAAAAAATAAAATATACTAACCCAAACCCGAGTTATCAAATACCCCCACACTTAAGACTTGAACGCCCTCGTTCAAAGGCCAAAATAAGTATGTTATTTCTTTTTATCATCATCAAGAAGAAACGAAGTGAACCTTAAACACCCACACTTAAGACTTTATGCTCATTCACATTTTAAAAACAAAGTGAGCTAGAAATCCTACAAGGATGGAAAACTAAGGTGTGGATTTTTTTGGGTTCTAAGAAATGCTCTAAAGCTGCTACAAAAAAGTCTCCTAGCAGAATCCTATGGTTTAGAATGGCTCAATAGCAGCGGTAGCAAGGTTCATCAATAAGCCTAAGAATATAAAAATCACTCAATTTTCTAAAAATAAAAGGCTCCTAAAACTGGATTCTCTCTTTTTTCAAATTTTAATATCAAGCAATTGTTGATTAGGCAGCATCTAGATAGTATGTGGATGGCCAGTTCTAGAAAACAAAATTCTATGGTAACCTAGAAGGATTTCAAACATTTTAAGGTCATTTTTACCAATAAAAGAGCATAAGACTCAATGCGGGTTTAAAAAGTATACCCTTGCCATCTTTCAGAATAAAGCCCCAAGAAAAATAATGAGGTTTTTGGGTCAATTTTTGAAAACAATGCTCTAAATAAGAAGATATGCAACTAAGAATGAAAAACATTTGGACCCAAAACCTTTTTTTTTTTGGAAAAAAAAAAATTGCCCCAAAAGTTTTTTTAAGCAATGACACAAGCATGAGCAACTCCCCCCACACTTAAAATGTGCATAGTCCCCAATGCATCTATATGGTATGCAAATGGCAATATTAAGCAAGCACGGACTTAGCAAAGAGAGAAGGGAATTGGGGAATTCAACAAAAAAAGTATACACAGCATCAATTCATCATTCCCCGTTCCTTATCATGCTTTTGTTGGACTTAAAAATCTGCAAAAAGAAGGCTAACACCAAGTTTTTTAGCATTGAAGAACATAAAAATCAGATTTAAAGAATGTATATTTTAAGCTTCAAATTTGGTTCTGGAAACCAATTCTTGTGCCTTTTTGCACTTTCAAAACATAATACTGCATATGAGAAGGTAAAGTCATATCAAGTACATGCAAAGCAGCTCATATACATCTAATAACATCATATTGCAGCTTAGATGCATCAACTGATCTCAGAATTCAGATTGAACACCAAGAAAAGAGTGCAGATATTTATATATTTCAGCATGTATAAGCTGTAAAAAGTGTAAAATTTTCATTTTGCACTCAAAAAATCAGCTTACAAGTCCAAAAATAACTTTTCAAAATGCAAAACTTTTCATTAGTATCCGAAAATCAGTTGTAAACAATGCACATGTCTCAGCCTTCAGCTTAAATATGTCCATATAATAGCACTTCAAGAAACAGAAAATTGACAGTATACCAATATCCGGGCACCAAGAATCACTGTTTCAAAAGAGATTTGCACCCAACCGTGCAGAATTTTACTCCAAACACTTATGCTTCCACCTAAAACTCAACAAATCTTGCAAAAAGCTCTCAAAGTAGATGGTTAGAAGCATAAATAAGTAAAAATATTTAAAATCAAGCAACATACTTTTTTCACTTTTTTTTTGTGTTTTACAAAAATAAAATGAAAGAGAAAAAGGAAAAAACTAATCCTATAATTACAACAAGTACTATTACATCAATATGGAAGAAAAGTTGGTTCTTAAAAGAAATAAAATCAAATTAATAACCACAAAAAAAAAAGTTAAGTACAACAACAAGAAGTTAAAGAAAAATAGAAAAAAGGAAAAAAAAATGCAATCAATAACTATAAGAGAAAAAGTACAACAATAACGAGAAATTATAAGTAAAAAAAAGAGTTTTTTTTAGAAAGATAAAAAAACTTAAAAATAAGGTGGGTTGCCTCCCACAAGCCGCCCGATTTAAAGTCTTTGGCTAGACACAGTTTACTACTTGCCAATACATATTCACTTAAGTCATGAAGTAGTAAAGTAAATATGTTTCTTTAAAACATATAAAGATTAAAAATCAATATATGCATTTAGAAATGATCTTTTATTTTCAATCTCTTATCAAGTATAGCACTTAATGCTCCATTGAAAAACAAATATAACATTCTAGATGCAAAATAAAATAGAGAACAGGTTTCTGGTCAGATTCCTTTGCATTTTTGCTGTGCTATTAGAGCAAAATTCAGCATATAAAGAATGATCACACATATTGAAAAGGTCATGCTAAGTGCTCTCTCAAATTAGTTCATATGCAAGCTCTTAATGTTAAGTAAATAAGCATTTTAAGAACTTAAAGTAGCATGTATATGAGTAAAACATTGCAGATTTTTTTCAACAGAATGAGCACTTCAGGGCAGATTTTTCATATTAAGCTCTGAAAACATAAAAAACTGCAATATAAACCTCATGATATGTTTTTAAAAGTGCCCCAAAACAAGATATATCAATCACAGTTCAAATTTGAAGCAAAGAAGCACTCCAAGGGACAAAAATCAACACAAAAAGAAAGCCTAGAAGTGCATATTTTTAAAAAACAGCATATTAAGCCCAAGAAATTCAGCAAACTTATCATTCAAGGCTTATATAATCAGTACATACATGCTGCACATATAAGATTATGGAACAAAAAAGCACATATATCATTGAAATGCAGCATATATGATATGCAGAAACAAAAATCAGCAAGAATAGATGAAGAAAAAGATCTCAAAATGCAGTTTTGATGAAAAATAGTACTAAAATTTCATAAAAACCGCAAATGGAGCATAAATTTCAACAACCAAAAAAAAACATGCTAATTTCAATTTCTTCGAACACGAATAACCTCAACTCTAAACATTTAACATGCACATAAGTCTTGAACACAAGAAAAGAGGTTATTTGTTCAACAAAGCAGAAGAAGAGAATACATGCTAAAAAAGATTTCATACAAAACTTTCCCCGGCAACGGCGCCAAAATTTGTTGGAGACTTGTCGTGCGGTCCAAAACAAATTAAAAATTTATAAAATATCCTTAACTAACCCCCAAAATATAATCAAACAAAAACTATAGCTAGGGCAAGTAAGGGTCGATCCCACGAAGAAAATTTGTACTTTTGAAATCAAAATAGCATGCAAACACGTTGTCACGAAATTAAATAAAAAAACTACTACACATATAATAAGAACTTATAAAACTTATAATAAAACTTATAACTAAAAACATATAAATATAACTTATATAAACAAAGAACTTATAATATAACTTATAAACATAAAACATATACTTAAGATATACTAAAAAAATATAAAAACTTATATTTATAACTTAAAACACAAAAAAAGGGGGGGGGTTGGATGAAAAGTAAGTATTTTTTGGTTATTTATATTTTTCTTATTTTTTTTTTTTTGGTTTTTTTTGATAAAATGGGGGAAAAATGCTCAAAAGATAATCAACTCCTCCAACAAAGGTAACCCGAGAAACACCGCCAAGAACCCGAAACGAAATTAAAAAGAGAACAAACACAAGTCAAACATTACACGTATTATAGGCACGTAGACAATATATTACATAACTTACGCACTTAAAAATAGAAAAGAATTCAAAGGCTCGAGTTGATTCATATCCTTGACCACATATAGAGGATCGTCCCCGGAGTCAAAGATTCAAAGGCCTTTTGGTTACTTTGAACCCCCACTCACCTCAAGCGCTCAAATAATGATTCCAAAAGATGAAAAAGTTTATAAAAGAGCGAATCTTTCTTTCATTCTAACTCCCATGCACAAAGTATTCATGAAGAACATTTGATACACTTTAATAACCTTTAACGTCTAATGATGAAAATATTTTGCAGGTCTCCTTGAACTACTCAAGCATAAGAATTGTAATCTATTCACATAAAAGAAAAACATTACATATTTTCATTAAATCAAGAGTTGTTTATTGCGCTTAAACAATCCCAATTTTTATGAAAATAACAAACAAGAACACCAAGACATAAACAATCACTCTATAACGAATCTTAAGGAAAACGTTCAACTTATGTGGCTAAGAAGATCATTTACCTTAAAATTTTACAAAACACAAGTCACAAAAAAGAATTCACGTATGAATTCGAAAATCACTTAACTAAAATATGTAGCTAAATTAGCTTCAATGATAACCGAATTCGACATACCAACCTACTTATGAAATCAAATTTATAATTCAACCAATTTAACATCAATTTGCGCAAAAATTGAAGAAAACTAGTATGAATCAATTTTTATTGATAAGGGATTTAATATAAACAAAAAAAACCCATAAAAGAACACCAACCATTTTGTTATAAAATTTTTGGAACAAACTAACAAACAAAAAATGTAAAATTAAACTAAAAACAACACTTTTACAAAGAATTGGAGGAAAAAAAAAAAAAAATTGACAAATAAGGGTTACCAAATGTTGAAGAAGATGAAGAAATTGAGGAATTGGAGCTTGAAGGGACCGCCTGACCTATCACCGCCGACCATCGTCGAACGCCGGCGAGCCGTCGTTGGCCGCCGTCTGCTTTCTTCTCCGGTGGCGTCAATTGCAGCGGCCAAAGCCGCTGCTCTCTTTCTTGTTTGGTGCGATGCCTCTCTGTTGTTCCCCCCTCAATCTGCTGTGATTCCTTGCCCAATTTATAGACTGGAGGCCTCTTCCCGTTGTTGATTTAAGAGATCAAGGCACCGTTGTTGACTCGGTTTGGAGCGGAATTGATGGCCGAACGTTAGAGCATTTGATTTGAGGAATTGAAGTCGCCGTTCGGTTACTCATCGATTTTGAATAGATTTGAATGATTCACCGCTGACTCCATCAATTCTTTGGTGAGAGAGTGAAGTGGAATTGGCTACAAAGCTACTTGCTTCGCTCCTCTGTGAACGTCAATGGATTGGGACTGGGCTGCTGTGAGAACGTACTAGGCTTTGGAAAGATGATTATTGGGCTCCCAAGTTGTCCCTTTTCACTGCTATTTGGAATTGGGGCTGGTCAAAAATTCCCTTTGAGACTTGGACTCAGATTTATCCTTTTTACTGCACCGTGCTCAAAAAATATCTGATAATTTGGGTTAGGGAAAGCAAAATATATTAAAATAATAACATGTAAAAAAATGATTAAAAACAACTATTTTTGAATGAAAATAAAAGGTTTGTAAAAAATAGGAATTAAAATAAAACTAAGCTAAACAAATGAAAATTAAACAATAAAAATACTAAAAATACCCAAAAAAAGAATAAAATATACTAACCCAAACCCGAGTTATCAAGTTGGAGTCTCTACCGCGGAATCCCTTAGGTAGAACAGTGACTCCCCTATGTACGTTTTGAACCCTGGACCACTGGATATGCAAACATGCTCCACAAGGCCCGAACCTAACAACAGTCCTATTGTGATTAAACTATCCAATTAAGTTCAGATCTGCCTAGGTATACTAGGTAGCCA
The DNA here is from genome assembly GCA_900332095.2 of Cuscuta campestris. Classification (NCBI taxonomy): domain Eukaryota; kingdom Viridiplantae; phylum Streptophyta; class Magnoliopsida; order Solanales; family Convolvulaceae; genus Cuscuta; species Cuscuta campestris. Next base: position 1,784,635 of record OOIL02004034.1, on the reverse strand, counting down.
ATTTTCAACAGAGTTCTCAAGTGATAACAATCACTTAAACATTTCCATAAACAGAACAACACACTCAGCGGTCTATCGGAAGAATCACTTCTCAATTATTACCGTCATGCTCAAACAACATTAAACCCAACAATATTAAAATAGCTTACCTGTGTCGCGAACCCGGGTCTAAGGACTTGTCCTCAGGTCCGCTGCACCCACTGGAACAATATCAACTACCACCGGATCAGCCCGAAAACCTGCCGGACCGACCCGACGGCCCAGAAATCAACAACCCACACTCTTCAAGCGGCTGCCCACCGCCCGGAACCCGGCCCAAATCGGCCAAAACGGCCCAAACGACAAATTCGGGCAGCCCCACGACCAACACGAGCAGCCCAATCCACCCAAACACCCCCAATTGCATCCATAAGAACCCAAATCAATCCAATTCCATCTAATTCAACCAAAATCAACTCAATCGCATCCAATTGAACCGAAATTTCACCCAATACTGTTCAAACAACCCAAATGGGACCCAATTGACCTAATTTACCAAAATTGGACCCAACCGACCCGACTTGAACCCAACGGAACCAACCCAGTGGCCCACAGCCTTGGTCGCCTCCCCTTGCGGCGTATCACCGGGACTCGCTGGAGGACAGCCGGAATTCCAAGCCCAATCTCATACCAACAATCAATTCCTCCAATTTCACAACCAATTGAAAGAATTCATACAAATAAGATTCTAATCTACGAATTAAAGCTAGCGATAGATATTCGAGCAACAATTCACCTCAAATTGAAGAGTCCAAACCCAATTCGGAAGAGAGAAGCTCGCCGCTGCAACTCCCTGGACGGCCGAACTTGCTGCGCGACAGAAAGAGGAAGGACGGTCGGCGACGGCGACCGTAGCGTCCAGGTGGCTCGGCGATGGCGGCGAAGCTCTGCTCTCCCTGGCTGACGTAACGACGGACAGAAATGAGGCAGGGGAGTCGAACGGAAAACGGGCAGGACAAGAGAGAGATATACAGTGCCCGTAACCCCCATCCTGACCTCCTTCTATTTAATATAGAAATTAATTAAATTTTAGGGTCCAGTTTAAACTTTTTAAGGATAGATTTAAGGCCAATTATATTATTCGGAAGTCTTATTTTGGGCCCTAAGTCTCATTCTCAATCCGTTTGCGCGATCGGGTTCAGAATATCAAAGTCCTACAGCCTTGGTCGCCTCCCCTTGCGGCGTATCGCCTGTGACTCGCTGGAGGACAACCGGAATTCCAAGCCCAATCTCATCCCAACAATCAATTCTTCCAATTTCACAACCAATTGCAAGAATTCATACAAATAAGATTCTAATCTACGAATTAAAGCTAGCGATAGATATTCGAGCAACGATTCACCTAAAATTGAAGAGTCCAAATCCAATTCGGAAGAGAGAAGCTCGCCGCTGCAACTCCCTGGACGGCCTAACTTGCTGCGCGACGGAAAGAGGAAGGACGGTCGGCGACGGCGACCGTAGCGTCCAGGCGGCTCGGCGATGGCGGCGAAGCTCTGCTCTCCCTGGCTGACGGAACGACGGACGGAAATGAGGCAGGGGAGTCGAACGGGAAACGGGCAGGACAAGAGAGATATATACAGTGCCTGTAACCCCCATCCTGACCTCCTTCTATTTAATATAGAAATTAATTAAATTTTAGGGTCCAGTTTATACTTTTTAACCAGTTAGGATAGATTTAAGGCCAATTATATTATTCGGAAGTCGTATCTTGGGCCCAGTAAGTCTGATTCTCAATCCGTTTGCGTGGTCGGGTTCAGAACAGCGAGCCCTACATCGTAAGTTAATTCTCACATTAAATAAACAAACTAAAAAAAATAACCTTCATATGGACCGACCCTGTAATTAATTAATTATATAAATTAATTAAAAATACTAAGCCGGGTTTCGGGGCGTTACATTAAGCTTAAATTCAAACTCTTTTGCATAGTGCATTTCTTTAAAAAACTGCATTCTGACCTTTCTAAAAAAATACAGCCTCTATTAAGTCTCAAAGAGCAGATTTTTTTTAAAGAAAAAAAAAAAAAATTGGACTCTTCATGCCTGACCAATTCTAAAGTGAGTGTTTGTATCGTTTAAGAGAAAAAAAATACTTGATCAGAGCGTGAGTTGTGTGAACTTTTGAGCTTTCTACTCTCTGGGATTGCATGATTTGTGTTAAAGCTTCTTATTGGCTCAAAATTTTAGGAGTTTTAATTAAATTTCTCACATCAATAGTCCGATTTTTTTAATTGAAAAAGATTTGTCTAACCATCCAATTATATAGGTTGTTCAATCTTTAATTGTTTAATCAGGTTGAATGCTCCTTATTTAATAATTTTCCCCTCCTGTTTAGTGACATAGTCAATTTTTTGGTCTAAATAACATTCATGCACTATTACTATCAAAAGGATTTGCCTTCTATCTTCTAGCCATCTTCTTATCTCTATACACTAAATCTCTGAGTAATATCTTAAGGATGGTAAGAATTGGCTAGCACTGGTAAAGTAGTTCTTCTAGAGGTTCTGTCTTTGAATGGTTTTTGATTGATTTAGTTGAGGTCTGATACAACAGTGATAGCCAAGGTTGGACATGGACTTGTGTCCGTGCTAGCTTGTTATGCATGCACTACCGTTGGGGGGGGGCTAGTATCACATCATTAAACAACACCGATGGATACGCAAGCTCGTGCATGTATAGCTTGGTAGCACATTTGCCAAAAAAAAAGAATAAAAAATCTTTAAAAAAAGTATTTCATTGAATAAATCCGAACTGGCCTGGGGACATTTAGCCGCATTGCCTGTGCAACGAAGCATGCCTTAATGTAGGATTTAGCCAAGTTCTGCACCATGTTCGGCCAAACAACGCTTGAGTAAGAAAGTGATGACTTCCTAAATTCATCACTAACTCCTTTTCTTTTTCTTTTTACTAGCTACTCTATTTAACTCTAGCTGATTTTTTCATCCTCAAGGGACTTATTCAAAGACACTTCTTCTTCTTTTCTTTAAGACCTTGAAAGAATAGTTTCATTGAATGTTATTTAGGACTGATCTTTGGTTATGTTACTGACTAGGGACAGGATTACTTTTAAATCAGGGAGCAATCTAAATGATTTAACAAGTCTGGCTTGTATAACTCTTCTAATTGAATGTTTAAATAAATTTCTCTTAAGTTAATGGTTTTGCTATTCTTGTTAGAACTTTAAGGAAGATTCGGTGTCAAGTTGAGTCAATATTAAGTTTTGATAGGGTCATACACCTCCAGCAATTCAGTTTTGAAAGAGTAAATTCCATAATTGATCCTTTATAACATGGGGTTTCCCTATTTAGTCCTCTATTATCAAATATTACCACAGTGGTCCTTCCTTTATGGGTATCTTTCCACAAATAGTCCTTTTTTGGTCTTTTATCATGTTGGTGTTAATTTGAGAGCTAAAATTATAATTTTACAATGATAATATATCTTTTTTGTCATATACAATTCCAAAGATTGTTCCGTTTGCGTCGTTTGTAAATTACATTCGCTTTCTACTACAATAATAGTCTACGAATGTGGTCTTCAGTCAGAATCCTGACCCACAATCATTGTCATTATTTTTGTGTTATCCGCTTAACCAATATCAGAACACGTCACTAGACATAATGCTGATGTCAAATTATACTTTTAGCCTTTAAATTAACACCCACATGGCGAGAGATCAAAAAAGGACCATTTGTGGAAAGGCACCCTTAAAAAAAGGACTACGAGATGACAAAGGAATGTGAAAGCGATCCAGTTGGGCGCGCTCTACCCCAACTTATGGTGACAAAGGAATAATCCAGGCCCGAGATGACAAAACACAAAAGCCCACCTCCAATACACACAAGAAGTTTGAGAGAAACTGCGTAAAGAGAGAGTGTAACACTCCACCCTGAGTGACCCGAATCACCGAGACCGAAGCGCTAGCAAAACTTGATTTACTTAGTAAAACATTTATTTATTTGGAATTAGTTCTCATTTTAATAATTAGAGAGTTGAATGATTAATATTTGAAAAAAACTTAAAATAAAAAAGCTTGAGAGTAAATGCAATTTAGTGTTCAAGACCAAACCAACATAGAGTAAGTTCAATAGCTTATTCATTATTAAAAATAATTAAAGCAGCGTTCTTTTATCGGCACGGCCTCCACGTCTATCCTTTCTCTCCTTAGCAGTTGTTCCCTTTACTGGTACCTGCGTGCAGTTAAACACCACACGCTCAACATAAAGTTGAGTGGCAAATAACCAATAGACATATATGACATGCAAATACATTTTAGGGCATTTTAAGTTATTTAATTCCAATGTTTTTCACATACTTAAATCATGGAGAAAATAACCTCAATTTAGTAATTACTTCGGAATATTTAGAAAAAATACTAGACTTTTTCATTTTTGGGTTAACCTTATATTAGAGATTAGGATGACATGACTAGGCTGGAACACCGCACTAGTCGATTCGTAGTTTTACTTCGGATATCTCCCCATGACCTCGGGTCCAGTAATCAGAAGTGAACCCTAGACCCACGGTGTCATCGTTGGGTGCGCATGTTGTGGTATGATTATTTGTAGGTTCATCCACTTGGACACATAAGATCCGGCCTTATAACGTGTGGTTTGACCCACTTGGTAAAACATGACAATACCTTGTCAGGGTACGACATTAAAAGAAACTTTAAAATTTTACCTCGTCCACTTGTGGTTTGGTTAACCATAGTATGATCATTTTAAAGAAACTTTGACGTCTTGAATCATAAGTTATTTTGAATTCATTTGACAAAATACGTCCCCTTGGATACCAAACATTCTATTTATAAATTCTTTTGCCAACCGAAATATTTTATTTAGGTAGATGAAATATTTTTTTTACATCTGGAACCATATGTGAATACATAGATAAATAGATTATTTATGTTACTTATTTTGCTTTCCTTATCTCAATTTGTATCAAAAGACTTCATTTATTTATTTATTTCCAATTTATTTATTATGCCCTGATTTTCTTGAATATATATAAAAACTAACAACACTATAATTCCTTCGAAAAAATAAATTTCACTACAACCTTACATAATAATAATAGTAAAAATAATAAATATAATAATAATAATAATAACCATCATCATCATTTGTTGCTACGGTAATCTCAGGCCAATAAAAAAACATAATTAAGTTTCATTATATTTCTACTATCTTTACTGTCATCAATTTATTTCTTATTCGGCCAAGACAAAGAAGTTACCCTTTTGTATAACTTGATTGTTTTTTTTAACCAAGACAGAAAGGAGTTGAAGTAAAACTTCAACGTCAGTAATTTTTCGTTTTTTTAAACGCCCTAACTTTTAGTATGTACATGAAAACTTAATTTCCTCTATAGTTTATTTGGTTTTTTTATAAAAAATATTCGATTTAAATTATTTTTTATTAAAACATACATAAAAATATATCAACATGAAACATATGGTTAAAGGTTAGGGTCAACGGGCACACCTTCTGTGTCGTCAATTTAAATAAAACGATATCTTGACCACGTTGACAGTATGATTTCGTGACAAGTCTCCCACGTCGATCTCTCTCCCCTTCGGCAATACCGCAAATCACTCTTATAATTAAGCTCACACATTCTCTAGATATATTTTTATCTTCCCCTCAAGTGTCATATGTCTCTCTTCCTAAGAGACTCTTTTTATAGGGAGGGAAGAAAGGTCTAGAAGGTGGAGAGGAAAAGATGGGTTGAGGTTTTAATTAATTAAGTAAATGTTACGGAGTAATTTTTTTATAAGAATATACTTTTAAATTATTAAATTAAATTCATTTCTACCATTAAGATGGTGCATGCATGGGGAATGTCCTTTGGTTTGAAAGTGGCGTGTTGGTGGAGTGGGAAAACCAAAGGTTTTCCTGCTCCGTTTGTTTAGTAATATGTGTCTGATTTTTACAGTTTCAATTTAAATTCATTTCTACCATTAAGATGGTGCATGCATGGGGAATGTCCTTTGGTTTGAAAGTGGCGTGTTGGTGGAGTGGGAAAACCAAAGGTTTTTCTGCTCCGTTTGTTTAGTAATATGTATCTGATTTTTACAGTTTCAATTTTCAATATTTTTAGAAAAAAATATAAAACTTATATTCTTGAGTTCTATATTTTTTGTACATTATTTTAACATAATTTATTTATCAAGAAACTAAGTTTACTTGTTAAAAAAATATTATTTGAGTAGTAAACATAACAGTCACTAAAAGATTCTCTATTATTTTATTTGTTTTCCTCCTTATGTGATGTATAACGCAGAATCAAAATTCAAAATTTAACTTAATATTTTACTCCCCCTTTTTTTAAAAGAAGAATCACACAACTATTTTTTTTTCTGCCAATTCCAAGTAATAATATTTTTTTTCTTTTTGTTCCATTTTTTTAATTTAATCGTAACATTTTTTTTTAAATTTAATTTCATAAATACTAAATTTATTATTTTTACTTAAAATTTAACAAATTCCTAGACTGGTTTTGAAGCGTTACAAAGAGAGAGACGTGTGAGATAGAAGAGCAGAAGACTCCCTCTCCTACATAGGGACGACTTCTTCAAGCATAGCTGGAGCCGGAGAATCCGCAGCAAGAAATCAGCGTCAAAAACCGTAATCCAAGACGGAAGAGACAAAGCCAGCACCTATAAATTGAGGGAGATGCTGCGAAGAAAACACCACCATCATCAACAGAGTAAATCAAGGCTACAAACAAAGGGTATGAACCCTAGGGGGGTTCGGATCTTGGATCCGTAACCCCTTCGTTCCCGTCTTCTTCCCAATTTTCTTTTTACGTTTTTGTTGAATCTGTTTTCTTTACTTTTCAGACTTAATTCAGGGTTGTTATAATTTGTTGAGAATTTTGAGTACAATTAGAGAATTAGTTGTTTTGATTATCGCCAAGAGTTTTAAACTTTCATCAATTCTAATGTTGAAATCAAAGTTTGGTTGCTAATGAATGTTCGTGCTGTCACTTGGTGGAGTTATTCTTTACTACATTTAGTGCTGAATTTTAGCATTCTGGGTAGTAAACTCTACCTGCACGGTCATCCCTTAGCAATACAAAGAAAAAGACTTCGAAATTTTGTCTACAAGGTGATCAAGTCAGTGGGTTAATCAAAAAGCATACTTAATACTCCGTAATTTAAATTCATCATTCAAAATGTCACCTATTCTGATTAATTGACAACCTGAAGTATAGGTATAAAATTGAGCAACTTCTAAGAACAATTGTGTAATTATTCAATTATAAGGAATAAACTTAAAATCACAAATTATTTAGAGTATTCGTGTGAATTTTTCTCTTTTAAAATTAGACAAATACAAAATTTATTTTTAAAACATTCCAAAAAGAAAAACAGGAAAATCACAGACACGAGGCAATGTACAAGCAAAGTATCAAATTCATCTTTTTCGCAATTGAAGTTGTAGTAACTCTTACAGTCGAGATTTGTAAGTCACTTTTTAATTTCACCAAAATTTTAGGAATTTAAGTAAAAAAATAAAAATAAAAATATAAAACTTAAAATTAGCATGTCCTTTGATGATGACAAATTGGCAATAATTCTAACTGCTCATTAAGGGGTACTATATTTTTCCAATCATTCATGACAATGTTTTTAGCAAAAATATGGTAAGCAGACAATAAAACTCACACGCTTAAGAAGAAATGGACAACAAAACCCACAAGGAGGGAGTATAACATATAAAGGCAATAAGAATAAATAGGTATTGCAGATATGAAGCAGTACACATTGAATTCAAAAAAAAAACATTGAGCTACACTCATTCGTATTTGAGCTGTTCTATTTGCCTAAAGATAAAGCATGTTGCAAATGAAGTCAAGAACCAAATGTTGCAAAAAAAAAAAAAACGAAAAAGTAAATATCTCGAAAACATTGGGCAGGAAGTTAAGTACATCTAAGATCTGAATTCTCTTAACCAACATTAGCATCTCTAGATCTTAAATCAAAAGGAAATCTCTCTTTACTCACCATGGTTTAAGAACATGCGAGAAAAATCCGCCAAAAGAATGTGGCAAAGTAATTTTGTCGCTCAATCCTCATAATCAGCTGAATGTTCCAGTAGATAGTTTGCTGCCAACTCTTCATTGCGGTCACAAGCTAAAAATGCCTCAATTACAAGAGCTCTATCAAAGCCCAAGCCCTCGAGCTGGTAAGATCAAATAGTTTGTGTTCAATGATCGTTACTTTCCTCGTACACATAATTATTATGTTATATAAGAGTGTAACAGACAAAGATGCCGTTTTGCTTACCCTCCCAATTGCCTCCTGCTCTGCCGGTGTAACACTGACAGTATGGGGCATATCCTGATCGGGCTGATCATCAAATATGTCACTGCAAGAAATTTAAAATATATATGTTAACAATCAGAAAAATTAGCTAATAATATAAATAAACACTGGCTAACAGAAATGCTTGGATCTGAAATACAATGAAGAAACTCACAATCAGAAAGTTAATTGAGCAGGTGCAACATTAGCCAACAGAAATCTTAGCTAATAATATAAATATATACGAGTATAACATTTCTAAAAAAGATACAAAAGAAAGCAAATGAAGAGGACTGGGGGCACACCCTTCTGGACCATCAACAGGCTCATTGATTAACTGGAGGAACTCTTGATGGTGGTCCTGTATTGTTCTTAAAAGATTAGGATTTTGCTTTCCTAGCTCCTGAAGCATAGGCTGCAAAAAACACGGCTTATAATGTCAGAATATATAAAGCAGACAAAGAAACACATCAAAGAGAAAATAACATCAATGACCTGAAGGATTTGCGGATTAGATTGAACCATTGTACGCAATGCTTGGAACTGAAATACAGAGAAGACACTCTCAATAACATCTTTAGAATCAAGTAAGATATACATTTAGGAATCTGCGGATTTGACCTGTTGGCTATTCCTGAGGAAATCAAGGGATCCAAGACCAGCAACAGCAGCTCCAGAAACCTGCTCCTATAAAATTCACAAGATATTCCGTCTAATATTTGTATGAGACAATGCACACCCTATAGACTATATATGAGAAAGGATAGAAAACTACAATACACCTGTGGGAACATATTCAATGGAGACGCATTAGGGCCTCCTATAACAGGGATAGCATTCACTGCACCTTGAGCTGTGGCAGGAAGACCACTCTGAGCCACTGGTAGAGCAACTTCAGCTGTTTCTGGAATTCCCTATAAAAAATGCCTGATGAATAAATACTAATAAAAGTTTGCGCTGTGAGAAAAGGTTCTATAAAAGGGACAAATAGCATACTGAATATAAGTAGTCAATAGCTCTTTCCGGGTTGTTGTAAGCAGCGCGTAGTGCTCGTGTAACCGTTTCCTTGTCCCAGTTTCCACCACCCACATCCATAAGTTGTTGGATTATCTCCTCAAGATTACCACCAGCCACTAAATTTGAAGCAGCTTGACTATAACTATCAAGGGGAACAGTGCAACAAGAGAATCTCATTTGAAGTAAACCATATTGTCAATAAATTGAATCACCGACTTGGCACGAAATCCTAGAAGAAGCAAAAAAGAGTAGAGAAAAAGAAAACAATCATATAATGATATGGATGAGTAGTATGTACCTAGCTGTTGCAGCATCAGAAGCAGATTTTACACTCTTGGGGGGGACACTACAAAGGTAAAATTCATAGTGAAAATTAGCAGTGGTCAAAAGTAGCAAACTGGTAATGAAAACTGACGTGTGTTTAAACTCACACTTCTGAAGGAGGGACGACAGGTGCTGTAGTAGTATTAGAAGCTGGAGCACCAGTAGCGGAAGGCTGTTAAAAGAACAGGAGATGGGATGCAGTGGTGAGGAAAGGGGGCGGTATATCAAACATGAGTACATGGCACACCACATAGGGTAACAATGTCTAAGGCCCAGTATACGTTCAACGCACCTGAGCACAAGATGTCCCACTTGACCCAACAGTTTTGCTCTGCATAATAAAACATTCAAAGGGATATTGATCTAACAATTCAACATCTGATTCTAAATTATACACCAATCTTTGAAGACACAAATATTATGATGCTCCTAATACAAGAATTTCTGAGGGTTGTGAGGATAAAATCACTTGCACAGTAGTTGCAGCAACAACACAACAGGATATATAAACAATTTACCTTGCTAAGCATGACAACAAGAAATCCATCTTCACTAACATTGTTTTCAGTCAGTGTGCTCTCATCTTTCAATACTTTACCGTTATGAATAAGCAACTGCTGACCACATGGATAGCTGTCTTTTCCCTGTGCATCTTCAATGTTTTTCTTTACTGCCATAATCTAAGATTTTAATAAAAAGATTAACAGTAAATTTAAAAGGCATTTTGTAAACATTAAATTTAAAAGTTTCCCACCTCATTGAAGAACAACCAATACAGTTACTAACAAGGCCTCTCTGGCCAGGATATTATGTTTTTTGAAGTCACGCATCTCTCACTGATAGTCTTATGCACCAAGTATTTCAAAGGGTTTTCAACAAATGAATACCTACTCCCCGTCCCAATTTTTTTAAAAACAAAACTCAAAACCCATCAAAGCAACAATATTCATATCTATGTGCTTCAAGTCCTTAATTGGCATATTTTACTAACATGATACACTAATGGATGTATTTATTTTCCTGATCTTTCTGTTGATTCCTCATGAACCCCACATGTGCTGGGTGTTCCCCTACACTGACAGTCCTAAGCTTAGATAAACAAGGGGGTTGAGTTAGAAACTTTGTTATATCTATTGATATGTGGTGATGATTGGGATCCTATCACAGGTCAATGGGATCGAAGCTGAATGGTTTTCATTGGAGGATTGAAGGTGGATGCTGCCATACCAATGGAGATGAAGGTGATGCCGTATTTATAATGTAAATAAATAGAAGGATTATGAGATGTTGGGCTCTCCAACAAGTCCCTTTGGTTCAATTTTAGGAGAATTTTCTGACTCGTATTTTAATCCATGCCAACCTTCTCTTAATAGAAAGAGACGATATTATAAAAAATCGAAGAGAAAGAACGGTCCATGCAAACTGCCCAGTCCATGATAATATGCAATACTGCTGCTAGTCCTATAACTAAAGCTAACTAAAAACTCACATCATTCACACACAAATTCAATTACAAAAATGATAATAATTAAATAATAATAATAATAATAATTAACAGAAATCATTCGACTCGGGAGTTCTAACCAAGCTTATCCTCAAGTTGAAGGAAAAATGTGCTTCCTTTTGCTTAATGTGGAAACTAATAACCTCGTGAGAACCCAGGTTTTTCAATACCACCAGAATTCATGAGATCATTAACTTCTAGTTCCCCGAGCTCGGCATAAAAACATGCTTACTGCTATAACTTATAACCCAAAGACAAGAGTGCATGTCTTCACATAGTTATCACAAACACACTTGCTCGTCTTTCAGCCAATTCACTTTTTATTAGTCTCTTTATGGGGACCTAAGTCACACCGAGACGAGGACAGAGACTTATACGGGGAAGGGGTCAGAAGCGTGAAACACCAATATTTCATAAATTATAAAGGATTTGGGTTGGGGACGCCCCAAGTACCCGACCGTGGATGTTTCAGGGACGAGAAGCGTCACTTATTTGAAGAATCCGTGCAACATAGATGGGGACTATGTGAATTGTACCCACCTTGAGCGATAGGAATTTGGCATTGTCATGGGGAAACTAGTAGTTATGATTGTGTGAGTACTACAAGAACCACGATGTTGCCTCTCAAATAGGTAACAGGTGTCATGGAGGTGTTGCACTAAATTGTTATTACATTTCCTTTGAGACTTCACATCCATGCGAAGCAGGTTGTTCAGGCTTATGGTGTACAAATCCACCAATTGATCTTCAAGCACAGTAGTGGTTGCTCTCGTGAGATGAGTTTGTAATCTTTCATTATAAGATTAGATACAGCAAAAAACCCGGTATAATCCCACAGGTCCGGGGATGGTGTGTGTACGCAGACCTTACCTTTACTAAAAGAAGATGTTGTTTCCAAGAGACTCTTAGTTCAAGGCAAGCATCAGAGACTCAGAGGGGTGCCGAGACCAACCATGCAGACACAAGAGCACGAACGAAGTGGGAGCAAAGTCACCAAGGGCATTTCCCGCAAAATGGGTGCCGAAATGTAATTGAAAATAATATTTCTAGCAGTACCAAGATAAAATAGGCTCCCTCGTCTCTAAGTTATAGGACCACAGCTTCCCAGCCCAAGCCACATTGTCCTCTGGAATGAGAATGCATGTTTTCTCTCTTATTGGTCTTTCATTCGCTTCAAGAACAGAACAAGAGGGTCCACTCAAAGCTTTTGGAGAGAAAAAAAATGTTGGAACATTTTCCAGAGTTCGGGCTGATCTTGCATTGTGTGAATGCTGGCCTAGAGAGTTTGAATTTTTCTCCGTGACAATGTTGAGAGATTCAAAGAGGTTTGATTCGCCCCGGACGATTGGCTCGGATACCAAACTGATATATTCCAGAATGGGGGTCACATTATGGGTCAATGTGATGGAGGAAACTAAATAGTTTTCATTACAAGGGTGAGTAAAGAAGCTAGTTTAGGAAAAGATAATATAATTAATGGAATCAGACTGGAAACTTGGAATATTGTGTGTTTTAACGGGAAAGCATACGAAGGTTGTGGATACTATAATTAAAAGAAATATTAATAGACTATTTTTACAAGAAAAATATACATTGGCATGATGTTTTGTTCTCGGACATAATTGTGCATTACAGGGCAATGACCAATGGTGCACCAGTGTGACAGAGTGAAGGAAGAGCTTGGGAAGGGTTAATTATTGAACCCTAACTACCTCTTAAAAAAATTATTTTTAATGCTACCTTCCTACTAGAAGATACAACTCATCAAAAAACGTCTAGTAATCCAAAGGGAACACCTTTGGAAACGAATACAGTTCTTTAGGAAACCAAATAGTAATAGGAAACTGAATCTGAATAAGATACTACTACTAATATTAATAATAATGATTTTTCGATGATTATAATACATACGTTGGGGGTACTTGCCACAAATAATATGTACTCCCTCCTAACAGAAATTTTCTTCCTGCTATTCTTTTTAGACCGTACAAAATTTTTACTTATTTCCTTATTTGACTAACTATTTTGTGTTAAATTTCCTATTTACCCTTACACTCAATTTCCTACCCACCCCCATTTACTCCCACCCAAGTCTCAGATCAACCCTAGGCCTAATCTCTTCTCTTCTTCTAGATCTAATCTCTTCATCTCCTTGAACTCCCTCCGCTGCCGCTCAAATGGTTGGTTCAGCATCTCTTTCTCTAAGTTTGGTTCAACGGTCAGAAGCTTATATAAACTTTTCCTCTATTTGAGTTGCAATAACAATTCTTCTCTTTGAATTGCAGCAAATATTCTCCAACAGAAGAGGCCAGACCAGCGATGGCAGAAGAGGACCCCAGAACTGCCAGAAGTGATAACAGAGATGGTCTACGCTGTACTTCATCGACCAGCGACCAGCAATGGTAGCTCCGGCGTTCCAGCATTTCCAACAACCAACAATGGCGTTCCAGCATTTCTGGCTACCAGCAGCAGCGACAACAGTTGCAGAAAAGGCATCAACAACCCTTTTGTGAAGAATAATGTGGGAGGACAATTTAGGAAAGTCAATGAAGATTTTAACATGTCTAAAAAATGTGGCAGATCAACTTGGGAAGAAATTTTTTGGAAGGGGTGGGTACTAATTTTTTGGCTAAGGAGTTGGACACTTCAGGCTTAAGTTGAGGTATGCAGGAAAGGTGAAGAACAGAAATGGAGTTGGTATTTATGTGGAAAAACAATGAAAGAAGGATGTGGTCGAGTGGGAGAACGGATCATTGCATTAAAGATGGTAGTAGAAGGGCAGGCTCTTCATGTGGTTAGTGCCTACGCAACAGAAGTCGGTTCCGAGGAACATCACAAGAGATAAGGTTTTGGGAAGACCGGGAAAGTGTAATACAAGGTATACCATTAGAAGATAACATTTTCTTGGGAAGAGATTTAAACGGACACGTGGGAAAGGATTGAAGTGGGTATGAACAAATCCACGGAGGGCATGGCTTTGGAGTAGCGAACGCAGATGGTAAAATCATCTTAGGCTTCTCTTTTGACCTTCTAACTTCTTATTGCAAACACTTGTTTTCAGAAGCTAGACGAGCATCTTTTTTTATAAGAGTGGATTCTCTCATATTGATTCCTTTTTGCTAAGGAAATCAGATAAAAAATTGTGTACTAATTGCAAAATTATTCCCGGAGAGAGTTTGACCACCCACCATAGAGTGCTCATTATGGATTTTCATGTTTAACAAAGGTGACGCCAAGAGAGGAACACAAGGACTAGATGGTGGCAGTTGAAAGGTGATGAGCAAAGGGATTTCCAACACCGTTTTGTAGAAAAAGCAAAATGGGATGGACATGGAACTGCAGAAGAGTTATGGTGTGATATGGCGGATACAATAAGAAAGGTGGCAAAAGAAACCCTTAGAGAAACTAAAGGCACTAATGCAACAGACAAAGAATCATGGTGGTGGGACACTAGCATGCAAGAGAAGGTAAAGGTAAAGCAGGAACGTTTCAAGGAGTGGTCTTTATGCCGTAACATGGAAAGTTGGGAACGGTATAAGACGGCTAAGATGGAGACAAAAGTGGTTGTAAGTGAAACAAAAATGAGAGCATATGAAGGGTTTTGCAAGTCATTGGGTACGAAAGAAGGAGAAAGATGTAATTACAAGATTGCAAAGGGTCGAGAAAGAAGAATGTGGAATTTGGACCAAGTTAAGTGCATTAAAGACAAGAATGGTGCTAATACTATTTCTCATTTGTTAGCTTTGGTCGCTTATGTGCAAGCTAACATTGTATTGGGACTCGATCCCTCTTGATTTTGTTTCAGCCATCAAACTTTCCACTCAAAAATAATAATAAGAAGATTGGCGATGTTCTAGTCTCCGATGAAAAAGCATAAACGAGCGGTGGAAGAGCTACTTCAATGATTTGTTTAATGAGGGGCATGTGAATCTCTCATGCTCTGATCAACTACACATGAGGGAGGAGGACCAAACTTCAATTATTATCGGAAAATTCGAGAAACTGTAGATAAGAAGCCTTAAAACGGACGAAGAATAATTGTAGAGCAATAGGCCCGGACAACATCGCGATTGAAATTTGGAAAGGTTTAGGAGGAAAAGGCATTTGGTGGCTAACTAAGCTTTTAACGAGATTCTAAGATCTAAGAAGATGCCTAACGAATAGACGAAGGTCATTTTGGTCCCTATTTTAAAAAAATAAGGGGGATATTCAAGGTTGTGGATATTCAAGCTCATGAGGCATACAATGAAGTTGTGGGAAAGAGTGGTTGAACGGAGGTTGAGACAAGAGACCAGAGACTTTAGTATCAGAGAACGAATTTGGTTTTATGCCAAAATGATCAAGTAGCTAATTACTTGGTGAGGACAATGATAGGGAGAAACCGAAATGAGAAGAAAGATTTACACATGGCTTTTATTGATTTGGAAAAGGCATATGGCAGGGTAGAACGAGAAGTATTGTGAAGGGTTTTAGAGAAAAAAGGAGTAAGGAATGCGAATATTCGTGCGATTAAGAACATGTACGGTGGTGCTACAAAGACTGTGAGAAGTCAAAGTGGGGTAATAGGGGAATTCCCCATTGGTGTAGGATTACACCAAGGGTCAATGTTAAACCCATAATTTTTACACTAGTATTGGGCATTCTTACCGAGCATATCCAAGAACGCGTACCATGGTGCATGCTTTTTGACAATGACATCATCCTTATGGGAAAATCACGAGAAGATTTGAATGGGAGGTTAGATTCATGGAGAGAGGCTTTAGAGTTGCATGGTTTGCGCATAAGTCGCACTAAAACATCGTATATGGAGTGCAAGTTTTACAAAAAAAGGTGAAATAGTAAACAAAGGTGAAAGTCAGAGAAAATACTATACCACAAGTAAAGATCTCTAAATATCTTTGGTGTATGCTGCATTAGTGTACAATCCAGATTCTCAATTGTCAATTGAAGAATCCTAAAACCCTAGTTCTTAAGAGATTAGAGCCAGAGATATGGAGGGGGAGAGAAGATCGCAGCCCGTCTGCGTCCAAGAAGCCCTTACTCTTCTCAACTGCGCCACCGAGACTCCTTATAATACTGATAAATGCGCTCGTCAGCCTCGTCTCCTCCAAGAACTTCGCCAATGCGTCCTCAGCAAGTATTTAGAGTTGAAGTGGCAGAAAGTATTGCACTGAGATTGCCTTATGAAAGTGAAGAAGTTTTCACTTGTGGAACCGAATGATGGAAAGTCAGATGCACTGAGTGGGAAGATGCCTTAAGCTTTGTTGTGCATCTCCTACCGTCTATGGTTTGATATTCTGCAATATAATGTTTGAAATTGATTCGTATGTGGTGGGGGCTTGACTATAAAAACCAGGTGTGGTCATAAATCATAATATCTTGTAACAAAAAAAATATCTTTGGTGTATCATTTAAGACAATTGAGAAAGAGAGGATGATGTTAACCACAAGATTCAAGCCAGTTGGTCAAAATAGCGGAGTGCTTCGTGATTTATATGTGACAAAAAAAGATCCTTTAAAACTAAAGGAAAAATTTTACCGTACTACGATTAGACCAGCTATATTTTATTGTATGTAACAGAGTGCTCAGTAGCAAAGGGTGAACATGAAGACAAGGTTAGTGTGGCAGAAATGAAGATGCTTCGTTGGATAAGTGGTCATGCGCATATGGATAAAATAAGGAATGAAGATATGAGAGCTAAAGTTGGAGTTACACTTATTGTAGAAAGGATGGTGGAAACTCGTCTAGGGTGGTTTGGACATGTGAAGAGATGACCAATAGAGCATGCGGTGAGAATGGTTGATCAAATGGTGAATAGACATGTGGCTAGAGGAAGAGGTAGACCTAAGAAGACTTAGCAAGAAGTGGTCAAGGGGGACCTTTGCATGAAACAGGAACAGATATGATACATCATAGGGCGCAATGGCGTCGTTTGATCCATGTAGCCGACCCCACCTAGATAAGGCTATGCTGTTCTTTGTTTGTTCTTAGCCCCTACATGAACGGTATTTTCTAATAGCCTACTACTTTCGAGTTACGATGGAGTGGACTTACTGGAAGGCAAACGTGTCACAACAATAGACAACAAAAAACTAATTTCACTTTAAGGACGAACCTTTCACATATGTTTGAGATAAAGAGAGATCAAGATTTAGGGTACTTAGAGCACAACAAGGTTTACCGTGATGTAAAATTAGATTTCCATCCACACATGTATTTTGTTGTGTTACAACGGCTTTTCGCTGAGTCCACTCATCGAAACTTGGTGGTAGCATGCTACCAACAAAATACCATTGAAGTAGATAATGGTAGTGGCCAAGAAACTAATATGTATTATTCATTTACTTGTGCTCAGTACCCTTAAAGTACATACATTTATCATCCCAAAATCCAAATATTAATAATAATACTCCGTCCGTCCCAAGATGTTTTGCACTTTGCGCAAAACAAGGCAAAATTCAAGTTCTTTTAAAATCATTTTATGTAAAGATTGGCCTAGAAATAAAAGATGAAACTTACAGATTTAAGACTACGTCAAAAGTTCTACAAAACAAGAGGTGAAAAGAATATTTTATTTTATCAAATAACCAATGAAAATGCACAAATAAACAAAAGTTATCATGAATTTGGAATAGTGCAGAGTGCAATTCTTTTTGGGACGGAGGAGTAATTGTTGTTGTTGTTGTTGTTGTTGTCCTCCGTCCCCCATAGATCTTCCCATTAGCCTTTTTTATTTGTCCCACATAGATCATCTCATTACCTTTTTAACATTTAAAATACCACAACTACCTCCACTTACTTTATTTATTACACCTTTTCCACCTTATTTAATACACCCCACCCATTTTCATTAAGGGTATTTTGGTAAACTTTTGCCTTTTTTCAACTCTCCTTAAAAACTACAAAAAGTCAAAACGAGAAGATCTTAAAGGGACGGAGGGAGTAATAAACTACTACTACCAATAATAAAAATATTTAGAGAGAATGTAGAACTAGCCCTCATTAGTGACAAGATGAGAAAGGATAGTCTGTTTAGCCATAACGTCTAGTGGAAGCACCTGTTAGAAGAGTGTGTGTGAATCTGTGTGTGCACGCAGATGTAGAAATGTTATTTATGAATTATGATAGGTAGAGAATATGTCGCTCAATCAAGACAAATGGTGTCACTTGATCCTTGTAGAAGACTCGATCTAGTACGCAACAACTTGTCTTGGCTTGGTTTAGTTTTGTTGATCCTCATGCCTACTAGATAAGGTGGACACATATAACACAAAACACATATGTTATCATTTGTCCAGTTAGAAGATGATGCCTTGGCCATGAGCATTAAGAGGTTATCATTCCAAAATAAACAGCTACTTGCTACGTATTTGATAACCAAATGTACTTTAACTGTTTTTAGTGTCATGATAAAGTCATAATAAAGTTATACTGTAAGTATTAACTTCTTTGACAACATAAAGACCTAAGAGAAGCAGATAACAGCCCCACACAATATGCAGCGAAGTATCATAGCTTCTATGAATAGTGTAGGGAAAAAATCAAAGGCAAACAATAGGACGAGGACACATGCAAATTTATTTGATCACTTCTAATAATGTACTCGTAATTTCCAATACCCACTGTTTGTTTAAACATAACAGAGCACCAGATTTTTAATTCTCCACCATTTCCCATGGAAAGTTGCATTTTCGTATGAGCGAGTAATTTGACCATTGTTTCATGTTTTTTTTAAACCCATTGATGCATCTATGCAACTTCGTGGGACTTTACTGGGTTTGTTGTTGTTGTTGTAATGCATCTATGCAGCTGCAATTTTCACTTATAGATTGTTGTTAATCAATGGCTCTTGTGTAAAAGAAAAACACATAACGCATTCCAGCAGACATTCCAAAAGCTATCTAAACCAGCGAATTTCATTGAACCAGAGCTCACGAAGTAGAAGTCCAAAGTTAACGGATTTTAAATCGAAATTAGGGAGAAAATATAGATTTGTAAGCAAAACACAAGTATATAAATGCATGATAGAAGGACTAACTGTGTCGGAGGGCTGAACCCTAATGTCAAAGTGACTGCCCTTCAAAGTTTTGACAGTAAGCTTCATCTCGGCCGAACGACGGTAAAACGGCCGGAAAAGCAAACCCTTATTTTCGGAGAAGAATTGCAAATGTCGCCCCGCCTCAAGCAGATCGGGAAGTAAATTGTCCGTGTATGAAAAGGAAGAAAAGGGGAGATTTGCCTCTACTTATTCAACAAAAAAATAGCTTATCTCGCTTTCAGTTCAATTTATTTTTTCTACTTATTATTTATTCTAATTAAAATCAAACTAGATCAGATCAATTCAATTAGATCAAACCATATCTACTTCTAAAAAAAATGATCAAACCATATCTAATCATACCAAATCTAAATAAAAATTAATAATATTATTTTTATTACTCCCTCCGTCCAGAAATAAAGTTTACGTTTCTCCTTTTTCTCCATCCGAAAATAAAGTTTACATTTCTAATTTAACCCACACTCTTCCAAAAATACCCTCCACCTTTTTCTAATTCACATCTATCCACTCCCATTCTCTTATCTGCCCCTTCCTCCTCCTCATTTACTCCACCCGTATCTGACTCTTCCTCTCCTCAATTAATTCTTCGCCTCTTCTTCTCCTCATTTACAGATCTATATCTGTATACATTTTCTCAGTTCATCCATCTCTTCAATGGAATTCGATGATTATCTATATGAATCATGCATTCCAGAAACCCAATTTGTAGATGTCGCCTACGTCTACAGCTTTGACGACAAGGAGGAGGACGAGGTAATCATTCTCGAGAATAACGAGAAGGTTGCCGATGTTGCCCCGGTCAAAGCGAAAGAGGTAATCGACCTTACCTCTGAAAGCGACTCTGTTATTCATTTGGAGAGCGAGGAGGTTGAGGTCATAGTTCTTGAAACTGATTCTGATGGCACAGAGGGATCTGATATCACTCCAATTTAGAATTCTTCCCAGATCTGCTCATGCATGCACCTCCACATTGATATGTTGAACATCTTACTTCCCGACCCTAATTTTTGGGCTCCGAAGTACAAGTAGGGAAGTACTTTTACATCCTTTGTCTGCATTCCTTTCGTTATGTGATGAGTTATTGTGCCTGCGCAATATTTGATGCTGTGATTGTATCATAATGTGATGTTTTTCCCAATCTATGATGACTAGAGTTATTCTACCTGGTCTGAGAAAGGATTATGTGCTGTGATGAGCAATTGATGAACTGTGGATGTTTTTGAGTACTTATTCTGTGTTCTTATTTTCTGTGAATACTGGATTTAAGTACTGTGATGAAGGATTATGGGCTTTTTCTGAGTACTTATAATCTGTTAGTATTTCCTGAAGATATGAAGACATTAATTACTATAAATAAATATCCTAGGAATAGAAAAATGCACTATGATGAACACTTAGCCATGTGTGGGTGTTTCTGAGTACCTTATATGTGTTCTAAGTTTCCTTAAGTTCAGCAATGATGATGTGGTATAAAGTAAACAAAGGTAAGGTATGCTGGATGTTGTAAATACATATAGAGCAGGTTGTGTAGTTGCCTTGTTCTGAGTACATATATACAAAGGTTCAAGCACTTGCAAAAAACAAAAAAAAATTAACCCCCCAAGCATTCACTCTCTCTTCCTCTCCCCTTCATTCGGCCAGACCAACAGCAAGGAGGACCTCCGGCGAAGCTCCGGCGGGTGCAAGGTTGAAGGAGAGGAAGGGCGAGGGTATTCGTGCGAAGCGTAGTCGTCGTTCGTCCGTTCGTTAGCACCATTCGTTCATCTCGTTCCATCAACCCCTTCATTTAGAGGTGAATAGTTGTCCCTCTAATTCTAGAACATTTAGTTATAATCTATGTCGTTATATTCATAGGAATATCGTACGCAACCTACGTAGAATCTATGCATGTTCGTAGGTTAACCATCCAACATACGTGTGTCCATGTTATCAAGTTGTGTACTCGTTAACATAAATGTTTTGAAACCTTGCAAGTTCATCGGTTAATTACCATGGAAATATAAACATTCGTTTCTAATACTTCCAACGTTTTGATGACAAACAAACAGATAAAATGGAAGTCAGCGTGCCTTGATAATCGAGTTACAGGATAGTACAATTGACTATCAGGCCATGCTGGACTCCTCAGTTGATTCAGCACAGTGTGATAATCGATTATCACACGGGTGATAATCGACTATCAGGCCCTGCGGATTCTTGGGTCTGAGTTGGCTTCACTGATAATCGATTATCACATAGACAAATAATCGATTATCAGGGCTCTCTGAACTTAGAACTTCCCGAACAAACCAACTTGACAATCGATTGTCACAGGGTGACAATCGACTATCACAGTCTGCAGGACTTTGGGGACAGAATCTGCACAGCATGATAATCGATTATCAACAGTAGACAATCGATTATCAGCCAGTTCTGAACCCAAGGCCATCATGTTGAACAAATCGTAATCAAACACATATGTATGCGTGGAATTTAACTTCCTCCCTCAATCAATGCATTCATTTCATCATGTTCGTCCTAGATGCATGTCCTAGGTTCGTCATCATGTGCATACCGCTGTAGGGAGGTCAGGCTTTCGTGTGCCTACTACAGTGGGCCCGTCCAGGAACCTTTGGGGACCAACGGGTTTTCATCATGTTGGGCTTGTGTACGTACATAGTAGTCAGGCTACGGCTACTACCCGGTCTTTACTAGTCCACTTGCGACATTTCCGTCGAGCCCGGCTCATTACCGGAGTGCAGGGGTGATCCTGTCAAGTGAGACTAAGTCAGGGGTGTCCCTAATAGTTTAAGTCATGCATCAAGTCATATCGTCATCATGTATGTTCCATGTCACGTCAACATTCAATGTGGTTGTCATCATCATGTATGTTCCCCATCATATCCATACTCAATGTGGTTGTTAATCATTTTGTTATGTGGAATAATATCCATCAAGTGCAAATTAATCAGTTAGTAAACATGTGGTATTTCGTACGTTAAGTACAGGTATTAATATGTGTATAGCCATATGGGTTATCATTAAATGTTCTTTTGTTTCACTCCTCAGCTTTTGTTGAGCGTGTAGTTGTTTTTGCTACACGCAGGTAGACATGACGGTGCAGGTGCCAACCCTGGAGGACAGTGATGGTGGGAGGATGGGCGGCGCACGGACGAGTTTTAATAATTATAATCATTTGAACTAATTAATCATTTGGGCATGAACCCACCATTTGTTTTTTTTACTCATTTATTTACTTCTCCTTTTACTCTGCATTTATGCCACACACGTTTTGCAAATAACTTCCTATCATTTATTTCATCAATTAAACTCAACCGTTACATAATAAATAGACATTAATGCGTTTTTCTCTACGGACGGTTCTCGGACCGCCCATGTAACCCTACCGGTCCGTCGGGTTGCGGGTGAACCGGGTCTACGGAAGGCGGGTGTTACACCCAGCCCTTTCCAGTCTGCCTTTGCCCATAATCTGTAGTTTATAATTGTTTCCTCCTTCTTTTTCCATGATTGTAGCCATGACCTGCTGATAACTTAACCAAACTTTATTTAAAGTTTCTGGATTTAGAGCATTATAAGCTCCTTGAACTGCCTCTAACAATTCCTCAACTGTGTTTGGAGCACACTGTTCTTTTAAGGACTGGATGGCTTTGAAAAACCCCAGATCAAGGACATTTAAATCTGGGGAGTTGGGGGTTGGTTACCTAGGGTAATGTGGAAACAATTACTGTTTCCTGCAGCTACAAATTCTGAGTCTAAACCTTGAATGTGTGGCCTAGCATTATCCTGTTGAATATGAATGTTCTTTGATAAATTTCTAGGCCACTTCTCTTGGATAGCTGGAATTACTTTATTTATAAGCATGTCTTTTGTGACTTGTTTGGTAACTGCCTTGATTGGTTTGACTTCCAAGACCCCTTTAGCCCTGGCTTGTTCTTGCTCCTTCTTTTGGCTTCAATAGTTTCAGTAAAATGAAAAATGCCAATTTTTCCATCCCAAAGAACAACTCCAGTATCATCAATAAGTGGTCTACCAACCACACACAAGAACATGACTTTTGTAATGAACCTTTTTGATTTGCATGTCCTTGACGAAAGAGTTTTAGCGGTAGTAAATTTCACTCTAAAAGAGATCGATTTATTCCCGTGTCGTATTCACGTGGATTGGTGTTAAAAAAAAATTTCTATTAAAATCTAGTTAGGCAAAGTTTTACTCATTGGTTTTCAAAGCCTTCTAAATTCGAAAAGTGTTTGTGGGTTGGATTTGAAACTGAGTTGGACAGAGTAATAAAATAATTGTTTGATAAAAAGGGAATATGAATTGATTTCCGGTAGTAGGAATTTTTCAGATATTTTAACTAGTTGGATTATTAAATTAACTAATTAATTTAGCTAGTGAGTAATTCTGTCACAATAACTCCATTAATTTTATCATATCTCTAGGCATTATTAATGTGCTAGAATTGATTGACTAAATTATTTTTCTCATTCATTGACAAATGGACGTAATAATTTTTTCAAACATTAACTAATAAATTGGCCAGATTAATTAATTAGAACATACAACAATTACTAGCAACTTAACATTTTAATTAATTAAATTCAATATTCCAACATAATTATTTTTCTTACATTCCTACTACCCTAATTTCAATTCACATTCCTAATATGTTTAAAAAGACATAGTAATAATAAAAAGTGCACAAATTGAATAACAAAACATGGTTATAATATTAATTAAAGAAACTTACAACTTCCAGAAAAGCGGAATTGGAACAGACATGGAACTGAAACTTCTAAAATAACTAAAACTATACTAATGAGGGCTTCAATCGCCACTTGAGAGAGAGAGAGAAAACGAGAGAACTGTTTGTGATTGATGATGGAAGAGGACTGGACGACGCTGCCTTATATAGGCATAGAAATCTCCGGGGGGGGCAGTGGGGCGGCCGCCCAGCAGGTCGCCCTAGAGGGAATATCCGAATATTCCTTCGCTACTTGATGCCAGTTGCCAATATCACGCGTTTGAATTCCGGGGCTGGATCTGGGGCGGTCGCCCGACAGGTCGCCCCGCACACGATTGAAATTATCCCTGCAAAATATCCGCCACTTGCTTATATCTGTCATTTGGATCCCGGGGCTGGGTCCGGGGCGGTCGCCCAGCAGGTCGCCCGGCCCAACCTAGGGATTTGGGCTTCGAATTTCTGTGGCAAGCTCCATATTTTGTGCTGAACATTTCTCTTCTCTTCAGGAGTTATGGACGAAATTGACTTTAAACATCTCAAATGTTTAATTTTCTTTCAAGTTTTACTCCGTTTGAACCAGTTTCTGTTTGAAAATTCCAAATTTGTTTTGAACACCCTTTTCTATAAACAAAATGACAACTTCAAGATATTTACGAAAGAAAATAAATATTTTTACTTTAATTAAATTTATTTACACACAAAAAACGTTTCAATATAAGTAAAATAATAAGTACAAAATGTACTTATCAAATTCCTCACACTTAAACGTTGCTTGCCCTCAAGCAACAAAGTGAATAACTAAAAGAACAAGGACAACTTAACATGTAACACCCTAATCCGTCCAGGTCTGCAGCCCCTTTCGGACTAAAGTATTAACTTGGTAATCGTAATAATTTAAAACTTTTCAAACACTTTTTATTTATCACAATAATATTTTTCATAATAGGTACAGTACAGAGTATTCAACAATATTGCGGAAGCGAATTTAATATTGACATATCATAAATCGTTTCAAACTTGTCACATCCATCCCGACAATCTCGCCCCATCTGCTGCCAGGATCACATTGGTCTTTCTATTTTACCTGCGTGTAGCAAATAAAACACACTACACGCTCAGCGGTAAAGCTGAGTAAGCATATCTAATGCATCGAACATCCATATAAACTGAATCTAAATTCATAATCAAATCATTTGATATCATGCACACAATGTTCATTTCAGACATTCATAGTTTTGATAATGTTCAGTTCATATCAACACATTTTATTCAATTCAAATATTATTCTGACAGTGCCCTTAAATTATTCTTAATCTAAGGCCAAATAATAACAACGCTCTTAGCTAATCTTAGTCTAAGGCCAGATTATAACGATGCTCTTAGCTNCTAGAGCTATCAGGTGGCTGAAGGGCTTTAAAAGAGGAGATGGTATTCTCAAAAAGGCAAGGAAGATTGCCTTAGCTTGCACGGTTTTCCACTTATGGAAACAGCGCAATGCCGTTTACTTTGATCATGAACCTCTATATGTTGAGACTATGGTTTTTAAAATCAAGGTTATGGTCTTTTCCATTTTGGGGAGATTATGGCCTCTACGTACTTTTCCCTTCTGATGTTGTTGTATTTGCTATTTGTTGGCCTGTGCGCCCTTGTTTTGAACTGATTACTTGTTTACGTTTGAACTTGGTGATGTTGCCATTTGTTTCTTTGGATTTGGTTTTACCATTTCCCAGCTCGGGTATGCTCGTTCTATTTGTATATCCTATTCTTTAATCTATTTACATTTTATCGGAGAGGAAGCTTTTTATTTCTTCTTTCTTTATTGATGAACTTTTAGACAAGCTAGCGTTTGCTAAAGCTTTTCCGGGTCCTGGGGCTAATTATGACGAGTTTGTAAATCCCGGGGGATTAGATTTAGAATTGCATTTGTAATATTACTTTATGTAAATTCAGTTGAATTTGTGTTGGAATAATATTGTCTATGAACGTTATGAGTTAACCATAAATATTATTCTAAGCTGCATGGCCAGTGCAAGTCAAAAAAATATTTATTTTCAACGTCAGAATGCATCATGTAAATATCAAACATTTTCTTCAAGATGAAAGATTTTATTATACAAAGTGTTCAACACACGAAGATTCAAACAGTTACGAATATTCTTGGGATACAAATCGAAAGATAATTTCTTGTTTACATAAGGTTTCTACATTATCAATATATCCTCGAGCCCTTGTAGCGCCTTAGGATCTTCACAGAGTATCATCATTGGGTTGGATTCTTTGAATTGTTTCGTGTTTTAGAACGTTGACTTGTTCCTGAGCGAACAGGTTGATTTTGGACAGAAGTAACTGAATATGATTTAGGGTTAGAAGGACATTCTTGTTGGAAATGTCCAGGTTTACCACAACTTAGACATAATCCTTGCGCACGCCAGCAATCTCCTGGATGGTGTCTTTTACAAACGTTACACTTTGGATGTTTCCATACTCTCATTTTGTTCATGGATGACCTCGATTGAATTGTCATTGATTTTCCCCTTTTTGAGTATAAGGCACTATCAATTTCTTGCAGAGGTCTCTTCCCACTTGTATTTGGTTGTTCATTTAAATTGACAATCTCAGTCTTCATACTTTCATAGTAATCACTTAGATCCTTGTCAGCTTTAGAGATTAGGTCGTATGCCTCAATGAAATCCAGAGTTTGAATAGTAGATACGTGCGGCCTGAGATCAGGTCGAAGTCTTTTGCGAAACTCCTCAATGCGGTCGGCCGCTGTGCTCACCAGTGTGGGTGCAAATCGAGCAAGATGGACAAATTTTTGTCGGTATTCAGGAATTGTCATATCTCCTTGCTTCAATTGAATAAATTCAGCACGCTTTTCTTCACGGAATCGGGCTGGGATATATTCTTTCTTGAACGCCCAATCGAAGAATTCCCAAGTCCACGGTTTGGGTGTGTTTGGATTTTCGTCAGTGCGTTTCCACCATTCATAGGCTTCCTTGCGGAGCAATTGAGATGCAAATTTTGGATGATCAGCAAGAGGTATGTTCAAATTTTGCAGTACACGAGCGGTCTGTTCGATCCATTCAAGAGCGATCTCGGGTTCGGCAATTCGATCTCCGAGGAATTCCTCAGCTCCATTATCTTTCAAGGTTTTAAATGTGATCAAACGAAGTGGGGGTGGAGGTGGTTGAAACATAGGGGCATGAGTCATTTGTTGCAAGAAGTTTACCATTAAGGTAGGTAGCATAGCATCAGGTTGACCTCCGACATTTTGATCATTTTGGGGAATATGTTGTGAGTTCACTTGTTCAGTTTGAATAGGAGGTGTGAAACTGGATGCTTCAGTATGAACATTTTCCTGCCCATCGCTTAGCACTTGGTTACTTTGATTGTGAGCGGTTTCTTGACTCATTCTATAATAATAGAAATTCCTTCGTTAGGATTCTTTGACTTGAATAGACGAGTTGACAACATATATTTATTCTATCAAACTACATCGGTGTTTAAGTCACTAATCGTGTCATAGCAATGCGTCACCTCATTCAACAAGATTGAGCTATCCTTAGCTTCTAACAAGTAGGTTCCTTTGAATTTGACCAAACAAATCGTCAATTCATAGCAAAAGGGTAGCGATTCTTGATCGTCAGTTTGTGTGTCTTAACAGAGATATGATAGTATCGTTGACCGTAAGTCAATCTTAGAGAACACAATGGATTCTCTAAGCTGATCAAATAAGTCATAGATACGAGATAAGGATAACGATTTCATTCGATAGTAATTGATATGGAGTTTAATCGATCCATCTTTGTTTGCATACTCAATCGAGATGAATTCGGTCGGTTTAATAATCAGCTTTGCTTTCACCTATATGAGGTTAACATCATTGGTCTTCAATTGAGGAGTTCTTCATCACAAGTTGTCAATAGCAACGGCGTTCAGCCAATTCATATTAAGGATAATGTCAATTTCCTTGTAGGGTATTCCGACAAGATTTTGTATGGAATTTTCGATTAATGAATGATTTCGATTCACACAATATAATCACATATTGTGCTGTAATGAATTAGACATCAGAATGGGATACAGAGTTTATTGATCCTAAACGTTCTCGTTTAAATCAGCAATCCGATCGTCTTCAGTCCATATGAGGATCTTTGACAATAGCTTTGCGGATGTTATTCAACATTAGACGTTTCTTCATAGTCGTGTCACTTTCGTACGTCCTTTCGATGGAGATCAATTTCGTTACTCGCGATGCGGTGCGTACGTTGATAACGTATTAGAGGTCATTTTTTTTTATTCTTTCGTCTCTTCACCGAGTACGAAAATTCAACTTGAGTCTATGCTCGATACGATTTCAGTACTAGCAAATGTTATCTAATGAGAATTCAATATAGTCAATATTTACTAAGTAAATTCTCATACCTTTCCTGGAGCAGAGGGATGCGAGAGTCGTGGATGTGACCAACATTTTTTTAAAAATCAAATTTTGATCCGAAGATCGGTTTTAAAACCATTTGCTCTGATACCAAATTGTAACACCCTAATCCGTCCAGGTCTGCAGCCCCTTTCGGACTAAAGTATTAACTTGGTAATCGTAATAATTTAAAACTTTTTAAACACTTTTTATTTATCACAATAATATTTTTCATAATAGGTACAGTACAGAGTATTCAACAATATTGCGGAAGCGAATTTAATATTGACATATCATAAATCATTTCAAACTTGTCACATCCATCCCGACAATCTCGCCCCATCTGCTGCCAGGATCACATTGGTCTTTCTATTTTACCTGCGTGTAGCAAATAAAACACACTACACGCTCAGCGGTAAAGCTGAGTAAGCATATCTAATGCATCGAACATCCATATAAACTGAATCTAAATTCATAATCAAATCATTTGATATCATGCACACAATGTTCATTTCAGACATTCATAGTTTTGATAATGTTCA
>OOIL02004034.1:1737850-1753562 GCA_900332095.2 Cuscuta campestris | reverse complement strand
ACGGGCTTACCTCGAAGCTTATCGAAGGTTTTGAGAATTTTCCGGCGAGACTTCCGGCGAGGTTTGTGGCTAGCTCCGGCGACTTCACCCCAAATTGACAGCCCCACTTTGTTCTCTACACTCACAGCTTCATCTCAGAGTTTATTTGAAGGAATTTGATGAAGAAATGGATGAGATTGGGTTCCTTTTATAGGAGAAGAAGTGAAGAAGAAGACATGGGTGTGACTCAGGATTCCATTTCTTCGTTGGTGATCGATTTAGTGCGCAGGACGGCGGATTTGTAGGATTTCACACGCCGTTCACTGATTGGGACTAATTTTGGTCCCAGTCGGGGTACACTTTTTGGTCCAACTTTCTCCGAATTGAATTCCGTTTGCACCGTTGTGATCAGACAATTAAACTCTATCCAACGAGATATAATTTTTATATTTATTCGTTATACTTTCTCCGACATCATATTTTTGGGTGTTTGACTTCAACAGAGTCAAAATTAGTTTAATTGACCTTTATCATAAAAGGTTCTCATATTTAATTTATTCTCATTTGTTCTAATGATTTATTTCAATAAATCATTTCAAAGTTTACGTCATAAATACTTTCTTCATCTATTCTTGATTTGGGTCTGTACTCAGGTTCCCAATCAAGACCACACAAATAGTAAACAAATTGGGTTTATCTCTATGAGATTTACCCTGCTTATGATATTGGATATCAAAACACATTTTATTTCGGCCCAAAGTCCAACAACAATTTATTTTAATCAAAATAAATTTGATTAATTGATTATTTATTTATTAATAATTCTAGGGTATATTTTGGGGCGTTACATAACACATTCACGAAAAAGTTTTACACAATCTATTTGTAGGAACAAGATATTGGAAAGTCATCAACTTAATTTTCTAAAAAAAAAGTTTAACCCATATTGTTAGGAAATAAATCTGTTGTCAAACTCATATTTTTATACAAACTAGCATTCCTACCCGTGCAATGCACGGGTTCGGACGAATATCTTGTCGATTCTGAATTTATTCAATGCAATATTTTTTTCCAGAATAAAGAAAATATACCTCATGCATGATTTATAATAACACAGAAAAGAAAGGCAAAGTAAAAAGAATAATATTTGAGGAATTGAATCTACACACAACAAAGTTTGCTTTAATACCAAATTTTTTGAAAGATTTCAGGGTATACAACATTTTTTGTATGGCTGCAAGGATTTCCATTGTCATCTAAGACTAATATTTTTAATTCTGTCTTTGTCTTCACTTGCGAAACAGCAACATAAAGCTGATCATGAGTGAACACTGACTTGGTTAAAAATAAGCCAACAAATGACAATGTTTGACCTTGACTTTTGTTAATAGTCATAGCAAAACATAAGACTATTGCAAATTATCTTCTCTGGAACTTTAGAGGTAGTCCTGGATCAGACGGTACCAAATTCATCCGGGGTATGTAAACTTTTTTGCCCACTCGGTTTCTCAAAACCACAATAGCACCAATAACATTCTTTCGCATCTCGTCAACAATTAATCTTGTACCATTACACAATCCATAGGAGATTTGTTGGCCTTAAAATCACAGAGCAGACCGTCAATCTACACATCAATGACTCTTGAATTCTTATTCTGTGTGTTGATATTGATTTGGATGATTATTTGTATTTATATTTCTTATCATTTCAGGTAGGGAAATGCTTGGTTCACAAACACAATCATTACAAAAATCACAAATTTACTATTTGTGAACTTTGATAAAAAAATTTAAATGGTTTAAAATAATTTTAAATTGAGAATTTAAATCATAAATAGTAAGTTTGTGGAGTTTGCTCTTTCAGGTATTAGTTATAAAAAGTAAACAGACTATGGTGTGATTTGTTTTTTCAATACTTAAGGACTGGAGAAACTTCAAGAGACTATAAAAATTAAACTCCACACCATAAAATATGTTAACAAAAACAGGAGGCTATAAATCTGAAATTAAGGTCTGAAAAATAAGGACAGACTCAAGTCGTCAATACTTTAATAAAAAAATATGTTTTTATGGTGCTGAAAATAGAGGATTCAAGGATAACAGACTTATTACACTTTAAGAACGGCAGAGTTATTATTACATAAATTATAAGAATTTCTTCATAGGCACTATTAAAAAAATTTTAGTCTCATGGTTTTAGGCACTGGAGAAACGTCAACATGAATAGGCACTAAAAAAACTAAACAGTGTGTTTTGTTTTTTAATACTTAGAATCAGAACAGACTATAGTGTGTTTTGTTTTTTCAATACTTTGAATCTGGAGAAACTTCAAGAGATTAAAAACTAAACTCCACACCATAAAATATGTTCAAAAACAACAGACTATAAATCTGAAAATAAGGACAGGGTCAACTCTTCAGTACTTTAATAAAAAAAATTATTTTTTATGGTGTTGAAAATAGAAGCTTCAAGGAAAGCAGACTCATTATACTTTAAGAACAACAGACTTATCATTCTTCATTTATTTATTCAATATGGGCAATTGAAGAATTTTGGTTTTTTATACAGATTAGTATAATTGTGTTTTGAAAGTAAAAGCAAAATAACCTTCCAGCCTCTAAAAAATTATAAGAAATCCTATTAAACATAAATTTTATATTGTATGCAAAATACGAATAAGAGTACAATTCTTACATGTTCGTCCATGAATATCATCTCAATCGAATTCGTCATCTTCTCATCATTATACACTGGCATCTTGTACAGTTGAATCACACGAACCAAAACTCTCCAGCATTCACTTGATGGATTAATCTTCAACAAAGGGTGGATCGGTTTTGAAGACATGTCAATTAATCAGAGGTTTTAGGTACGAACGCAGCTTACAATGAAAAAATAGATTGATGAAATGGCTTACTTAAAATTTGATTTATATATGACCTAATATAAATCACAAGAAGGAAACTTACAGCAATAAGGGTAGAAAATCCAGAGATTTGAACCGGAAAATTCGAAAGAAGAAAAAATTTCGCAGAGACTAATCATCATAAGAAGGGAAGAAGTCCAATCATCCCAAAAACAATTATGATTTTTTAAGAAAAGGAAAAGTTACCTATTCTTGGTACCGATCGTTGGAATCTCCGTGAAGAGGGACCGTGAAGAAGGAAAGAGATTAATTCCAATTACATATTCTCTGAAATCTCGCAGCATTCGAAGATGAATATCGCAGGGAGGTGCAATCAAAGGAAAGTGCCGCTAATGTCTCGCTTCATTCAGACTTGCGGATGAATTCCACACAGAGTAGCCCAAATAAAAGAAGCCCAAAGTAATGAATCATTATCCAACCCGTTTGAAATATTGAGTAAGTCCAATATGATGACATAGCTTATGAAGTGTAAAAAAAAATCCACGTCAGCATGACAAATGTCAAAATTCTAGGAGTTAAACTCCCAAATATAATATATAAAGGATTTAATCAAATTTGGTTTGCATGATCAAAATTTAGGAATATTGGTGTTATCAAAATCATGTTCTCTAAATTTTAAATAACAATTTATTTAGTTACTTGAATATTTTACAAGGTCAAAGAATCTTTAATGATTGAATTAGAAAATTGTTTCTTGAAAATGTAACTTTCTTTTTTTTTAGCATCACCTTGTCATGTTGACACGAGCACAAACTTTGATCCCCATCTCATGACATAGAACCACGAGCTTTTTGGATTTTTATTCACTCAAAAACCTCATCACACGACATGGAACCGCATGCTTTTTGGCACTCACTTCAATATAAGTCTCATCATCTGATATAGAACTAAATGCTTTTTGAACCTAAACTCACTCAATAACTCGTTCTCACCAAAGTGTGTTTGAAAAAATGTTTTATTTGAGAAAGAACTTTTAAAGAAACAATAAGTGCTCATATTTTGAAAAATAGCAGAGCAGTATCTTAAGAGATTTCTAATGAAACAATTAAAAATTATTTGACCTTACGAAATATTTTTGTACAGAATAAATATTTACTAAAAAATTAGAGAGCATGATTTTAAAACAATTGTTAGACCAAAATTTGCCAATTTGTACCAAAAAGTTTCAAAAATTTGCACAAAAATTTAAGCTTGACAAAAAAAATTAAGTTTCCTTATTTTAGGGTAAAAGAATTCCTTTTTGTAAATTAAAATCGATGACTGTCTATATAATTTTCCTACAAATATAGAGATAAATTATATTCCTAAAAAGTGATTCAACCATAACTCTCTCATCCTCACACTTAAATTGAACCGCGCCCTCGCGGGTTTTAAAGTGATTAGAAATTAGAGTTATGGTTGAAGAACTTGCATGCAAATACTAAGTTGTCCTCACACTTAAAGATAAACAATATGATGATGTAAATAAAAGTAATTAAAAATAAAAAAAGGTTTACCAAAGGTGTGTTCAAAACAAACTGAAGTTCCAACCATTCGTGAGTCAAACAAACAAAACAGAAGAAACATATTAGCGCAGGGGAATACCTCACTGCCCACGTCCTCCTCCTTGCTCGCGACCACGCCCTCTCTGGCGAGTGGTGCTAGGGACTCCTTGATGTGCCTCCACGTAGTCCAAGATATGGGCAATTTGCGTCCCCTGCTCTGCAAGGCTAGTCTCAATGCGCTGCTAATGATCCTGGCTAGTCTCAAAGGCGGTCCACCGCTGCTCATAAAGCTGGAAGCGTGAATCAATCGATGATCGGAGATCACCAAAAGCAGTGGTCAGCTCCTCAAATGTAGTAAGAAATGGACGTGGAACAGCAGAGGAAGAGGCTCCATCGGCGGGCATGCTCGCCGGCATGTATGAAGGACTGCCCGTGCCCGTGCCCTGATCTGGCTCGTATCTAGTGTCACGTGGCCTCTTTCTGAATCCCATGTGGATGAGAGACTCAGAAGTGATAGGCCGTACACTAGACTCCTTTGGGAGAAGGTCTGGGATGACGATGGTAGGCACGAGGGCGCGCGCCAACAGAGTGATAATAGGTCCTGCCTGAATGTGATGGCGGTTTCCTGTCGACTGATCAAACAGGAAATGCCCAACAAAAGAGGAAAGGTCCACAGGTGTGTGGCTCTCCAGGCTCCAAAAGAAGATCAGATCAGTGTCATAAACTCTGTTGGCGTTCTTATGACGCCCAAAGTAGCTGCAGCAGAGGAGGTGACTAAGTATCCTCCACGCGGGACTCCTCCAATCGGATGATGAGCTGTACTTGTTGCTGAAGTCTCTAGTGCTATGTGAATGAGTCCTCCAAAATGCCTTGACGTCAACATCCAACGGAAGTCGACGTGGCAGGGCGAGAAAGTCTGGTGAGCTCGTCTCCTCATGAGTATAGATCCCCAGCAGTCGTCCTAGATCAAGAACAGGGATATCAAATCTCGTCCCAAGAAGAGTGAACGTCATCCGTACTGAGGCATGCACTCCCTCCACATCTCGAACTCTGCTCCCATAAATGCTGAACCTCAGCGAGCAGATGAACTCCATCGTCAGTGGCACGCTAGCTTGTGCACGGAGTGAAAGCAAGCGCCTCCATTCAGGGTCATGGAGGAAGTCGTCAACCTCCTCCCAATACCCCATGCTCTCCAGTGCTGTATGGTCCAATATCATCGGCAGCGTCAATACCTTCTTGCTACCCCAATCCCGATATCGATCGCGCGCCTCGGGGGTAGCAAAAGGTAAGTCTAGTCCATTAGGAGGGAAATCAGCCATCTGCACAGAATCGAACAAACATGTTAAACTTGCCCCCAAAATTTGGTGCGACAAGTACTTTTTTTTGTGTTCTATGTTCTTTTCTCTCTTATCTCACAAAATAAGTGTGTTAAAAATGGTAACCGGACCGATTCAGAATATTCGGGATCGGGCAGAATGCTGCCAATTAGGTGCTCTTAGGCTCACCCGAATAATCCTTTCTACAGGATGACCCAGTAGGAATGGTGGGACAAGTTCAGCTCCCGAAGGCGTCACCCGTTGTGTCCACTTAAGTACCATTCCAGCTTAGACAGTCATTCTGTACACGGTATAGATATTATTTTTATCACACAAAAAGTCATTCTCTCTCTCTATTTTTTTTGAAGGGTTGCCTCCCGTTCAGCGCTTCTTTAACGTCATTTAGCTGGACACAATTCTCCTTCTTCAGTCCTCCAAGATTTTGAGGTACATCATGGTTTTCTCTCGAAACACATCTCCTCCCTCAAATTTCTTCAGGCGGTGACCATTGACTTTGAATTCACCATTTTTCCCTCGAATTTCTACCGTTCCATACGGATAGACCTTCACCACTTCAAACGGTCCAGACCATCGAGACTTCAGTTTCTCGGGAAACAACCTCAACCGGGAATTATACAGAAGTACTTGGTCCCCTTCGTGGAATTCTTTGGACTGTTTAATGTGCGCATCGTGGTATTTCTTGACGCGCTCCTTGTATATCAGATTGTTGTGGAAAGCCAATGTTCTCCACGCATCTAATTCGTCCAGCTGGTAGAATCTCTCCCTTCCTGCGGCTGATGAATCCAGACACACATTTC
The DNA here is from genome assembly GCA_900332095.2 of Cuscuta campestris. Classification (NCBI taxonomy): domain Eukaryota; kingdom Viridiplantae; phylum Streptophyta; class Magnoliopsida; order Solanales; family Convolvulaceae; genus Cuscuta; species Cuscuta campestris. The sequence goes on along the minus strand of OOIL02004034.1, from coordinate 1,747,039 downwards.
TGAGTGCCCAGAGTGCTTTGTGTTCAATCTCTACGGGCAGGTGACAAGATTTCCCGTAAACGAGATGGAAAGGAGTAGTTCCGATGATAGTTTTATAAGCAGTTCGGAAGGCCCATAAGGCATCATCAAGCTTCAAACTCCAGTCCTTCCGAGTCTTAGCAACGGTCTTTTCCAGGATCGCCTTCAAATCTCTGTTCGTGTTCTCCACTTGGCCTTGAGTCTGGGGATGATAAGCAACACCCCCTCTGTGTTGGACTCCGTATCTCTGCAAGGTTCTAGCCAGGGGATCATTTCGGAAATGGGTCCCTCTGTCACTAATCAATACTCGAGGTACTCCGAACCTCGCAAACAATTTCTTCAAGAAATGCACCACCGTGCGTGCATCATCCCTCTGACAAGCTTGGGCTTCGGCCCACTTCGAGACGTATTCGACTGCCACCAGGATATATTTATTTCCGTATGAGCTCGGGAATGGTCCAACAATGTCAATACCCCAAACATCAAATACCTCACACGGAAGTATATAATGTTGTGGCATCTCATCACGACGGGTGATGTTTCCCGTCCTTTGGCATTCCTCACCCCTGGTCACAAATGTATGGGCGTCTCGAAAAATGGTGGGCCAAAAGAACCCACTGTCCAGCACCTTCCGTGCGGTTCTTGTTCCTGAAAAGTGGCCACCAACTGGCCTAGCATGACAATGTTTCAGTATCTCTTCCCCTTCTTCTTCATTCACACACCTTCTTACCACCCTGTCAGCGCAAATCCGGAACAGGTAGGGGTCCTCCCAGAAGTAGTGATTGGCTTCCCGTTTGAGCTTCTGTTTCATATGAGAAGAGACCATGGTAGGTTCGATATTACCAGCTAAAAAGTTAGCTATATCGGCATACCATGGTGACTTCTCATCAGCTCTGAGTATTCTCTCAAACGGAAAAACCTCATCGACTGTGCATTCTCCAAATTGACCGGCCACGTCTGGTTCTAGACGAGACAGGTGGTCGGCAGCCTGATTTGCGGACCCACTTCGGTCCTTGACCTGAACTTTAAACTCCTGCAAAAATAATACCCAGCGTAACAGCCTAGGCTTCGCGTCATTCTTCTGAAGTAGATATCTTAACGCCGAATGATCGGTGTAGACAGTAACTTCCGACAGAATGGGGTAAGGCCTAAACTTTTCCAGAGCATATACTATGGCGAGGAATTCTTTCTCGGTGGTGGTGTAATTCAGTTGTGGCCCTGACAAGGTTCTACTAGCATAGTAAATAGGATGGAAGTTTTTACCCTCCCGTTGGCCAAGAATGGCCCCTATCACTTGATCACTAGCGTCACACATAAGCTCAAATGCTTTGGTCCAGTCAGGAGCCACAAGGACAAGTGCGGTGGTCAATTTTTCCTTTAGAGTGTTAAAGGCCTTTAGGCATTCGTCATCAAAGTCAAATTCTGCTCCGTTTTCTTGCAGACGGGTCAAAGGCTTAGCTATTTTAGAGAAATCCTTTATAAACCTTCGATAGAAACCAGCGTGGCCAAGAAAGCTACGGATGGCTCTAACGGAAGTTGGTGGGGGAAGTTTCTCTATCGTTTCAATTTTTGCCTTGTCGACTTCGACACCTTTGCTAGAGACCTTATGCCCTAGTACGATCCCTTCCTTGAGCAAAAAATGGCATTTCTCCCAACTTAAGGCCAGGTGGGTCTCCTCGCACCGCTTTAACACCTTTTCGAGGTTCTTGAGACACTCTTCAAATGATTCCCAAATGATAGAGAAATCATCCATAAAGACCTCCATGAAATCACCAATAAATTTCTCAAAGATTGCGATCATACATCTCATGAAGGTGGCAGGGGCATTACATAAACCAAAGGACATTCGCCGGAAGGCGAACGTTCCAAATGGACATGTAAATGTGGTCTTTTCCTGATCCTCGAGGTTAACATGAATTTGGAAGTAACCGCTCATTCCATCGAGGAAACAGTAATAAGCATGCCCCGCCAGTCTCTCAATTAACTGGTCAATAAATGGAAGGGGAAAATGGTCTTTCTGGGTGGCATCATTCAGTATGCAATAGTCAATTACCATTCTCCACCCGGTGACTATGCGACTGGGCACAAGTTCACCCTTCTCATTTTGAACAACTGTCATTCCTCCCTTCTTTGGGACAACATGAATAACCCACCGACTGTCAGAAATAGGGTAGATGATACCTGCATCTAACAATCGGAGGACCTCCTTCTTGACAACCTCCATTAACTTCGGGTTAAGCCTCCGTTGTGCTTGAACAACGGGCTTACACCCTTCTTCAATTGCAATTTTGTGGGTGGAAAAGGCCGGGCTGATTCCTTGAATATCCTCCAACTTCCAAGCAAAAGCTTGCTTGTGTTGTCGGAGGACTGTCATTAGATCGGCCTTTTGTCCCACACTCAGATCAGATGCGATGACGACTGGGCATTTGCCCTCGTCATCCAGAAATGCATACTCAAGATGTTTGGTAAGTGGCTTCAATTCTAGGGAATCAAATCCCTTAGCCTCTACTTCCTGAACATCCTCACACTTACTTGGTTCAATCTCATCAACCTTCAAAATCTCCTCTAGACCGAGAAGTGTCTCAACACACCCTTTGTCTTTTAAAATTTTCACAGAGTGACAAAATTCAGTAGGGTCTGGAGATTGGTTCATCAAGTCTGTCAATTTGAAGGTACACTCATCTTCTCCAACTTTCAAGGTCATTTTTCCTTCATGAACATTAATCAAGGCCTTAGCAGTTGCTAAAAATGGCCGGCCTAAGATCAGAGGCATTTCTGAATCCTCTTCCATGTCAAGGATTACGAAATCAGCTGGGAATGTGAATTTATCAACCTTTACGTACACATCCTCAACTATTCCCCGAGGGTAACGGACAGAACTATCCTCTAGTTGAACACATGTTCGAGATGGTTTTAGTTCAGAAATTCCTAACTGTTCCATAATCGATGTGGGCATCAGATTAATGCTTGCACCTAAGTCTGCTAGGGCATGTTTAAAATGCATGTCTTTAATGGAACAAGGGATAGAGAACCTACCTGGATCCTTGCATTTTTCAGGCATGTGCTGGAGTAACAACGCGGAACAGCTTGCGTTGAGATTGATCATTGGAAGTTCCTCCCAGTCCCTTTTATGTGTGACCAAGTCTTTCAAGAACTTGGCGTACTTTGGAATCTCCGTCAAGACATCGACTAAGGGCAGTTTGACTTCAACTTGGCCCATGATGTCTAAGAACTTCTTGAAGGCTTTTTCATCTTTGCTCTTCTTTACCCTTGAAGGAAAGGGTATGGTCACCTTCTTTGGCGGGAGATCGCCGTTTGGATGTTGGGACTTGAAAGGTTCTTCGTCTTTCTTTTCTTCTTCTTTCTTCTTCTCAGTTGGCTCATTGGCTGGTTCAACCACAGAATCCTTCAGAGTTGGTTCAGAATTCTGGCCAATGCCCTTAGTTTTCTTCCCACTTCGCAAGGTAACTGCCTTGAGGTGTTCTCGTGGGTTGTTTTCAGTTTTGGCCGGCAGAGTTCCTGGAGGTCGGATCGTCATTTGTTCCATAAGTTGTCGGAACAAATCTTGGTTAGCCCTCTGGCTTTCTCGCATCGACTCCTCCAATCTCTGGATTCTTTCTTCATTTTTCTTGTCTCTTTCTTCGAGCATTTTCTTCATCTCGGTCGTGGGATCCTCAGCTTGTCTCTGGTGTGGAGGGACATATGCTTGAGTATTCCCCCCTTGGTTGAAGCTAGGCCCTCTCTGATTCCAGTTGTTGTTCCAGCCTCCTTGTCTGAAATCGTCCCTCGGACGATTGTTTCTTTGGAAATTGTTGTTGCGCTCTCTTGAAGGATCATCGCGCCAGTGGGCTGGTTGGTACTGGTTCGTGGCCCATGGTCCTTCTCCCTTGTTTGCATACTGGGCCAGATTTGCTTCTCTAGGCTTCTCCTTGATCGGGCTTTCATAGTAAGGGCACTGGGCTGTCAAGTGTGCACCTGTACATGATTCACAAGATAGAACAAGTTCATTTGAGTGTGAACTTGAACTGCCTTGACAGTAGTTATCAGCCTGAGCAACTGACTCGTATGGTTTGTTGGATCGGGAGCTTGCACTGAACTGATCTTGAATAGTTCGTTTGATCAAACTTTCCATGCTTGCTTTAAGTGCCGTCAAGGAATCCACTTCGTACATGCAAGCCTTCTGTTGTGGAGCTCGGTCTTCGTACCAGTATTTGGCATTTGAAGTTAGTCTCTCCACCAGATCCTCATTTTCTTCCGGTGTCATATCTAAGAAAGATCCGACCTTAGAAGAGTGGTCGAGTTCTTTCTTTGATGGCACCAGAAGTCCTTGATAAAAATGGAACATCAGGCTATCAGTTTCAATTAGGGCAGGTGGACATTTGATCTTTAGATCCTTGAATCTTTCCCATGCCTCGCTTAGGGATTCGATCGAATCTTGAGAGAAATTCTGGATCGATCGTTTGATTTTGGCGATGGCGGATGGTGGGAAGTATTCGTCCATGAAAGCTTGGTGCAGTGCCTCCCAGGTTTTGAAATGACCCTTTGAGAATGTATTCAACCATCGCGCCGCCCTATCTCGAAGTGAGAAAGGAAAGAGCGATAGTTTGATACGATCGGAGGTCACTCCGTTCATCTTCAGCGTCTGACAAGTTCGGGAGAACCATAGCATGTGGGCCCTTGGATCTTCCCCCTTCATACCCCCGAACTGATTATTCGAGACCATTTGGATCATGGCAGGTTTGATCTCGAATGTGTGGGCGTCAGTATTCAGGAGTCCGATGGGGTCTTCTTCGACATAGGCGGGGCTCATGGCTTGGAGCACAGTCCGCCTACGTCCGTTATTTTCCTCCATTATGGGCTGATCAACCTCTATCTCTTCTTCTTCTTCCTCCTCAAAATCCCCACCGGGTGAATTTTTCAAAGTATTTTGTCGGAGAATTTTCTCAGGATTTTCAGTGAACGGAGCAAAACTACCCCCACTAGTTGAGCGGGTTTGCATGTAATTTTGCCAAAGTATGTAAAGATGCTAGAAAATCGACCTAACCAATTTTCTACTAGGCTAACTATAAAAATTTATAACAGAAAAATTAAATTAAGCACCAATCCCCGGCAACGGCGCCATTTGACGAAAGAGTTTTAGCGGTAGTAAATTTCATTCTAAAAGAGATCGATTTATTCCCGTGTCGTATTCACGTGGATTGGTGTTAAAATAAATTTTCTATTAAAATCTAGTTAGGCAAAGTTTTACTCATTGGTTTTGGAAGCCTTCTAAATTCGAAAAGTGTTTGTGGGTTGGATTTGAAACTGAGTTGGACAGAGTAATAAAACAATTGTTTGATAAAAAGGGAATATGAATTGATTTCCGGTAGTAGGAATTTTTCAGATATTTTAACTAGTTGGATTATTAAATTAACTAATTAATTTAGCTAGTGAGTAATTCTGTCACAATAACTCCATTAATTTTATCCTATCTCTAGGCATTATTAATGTGCTAGAATTGATTGACTAAATTATTTTTCTCATTCATTGACAAATGGACGTAATAATTTTTTCAAACATTAACTAATAAATTGGCCAGATTAATTAATTAGAACATACAAATATTACTAGCAACTTAACATTTTAATTAACTAAATTTAATATTCCAACATAATTATTTTTCTTACATTCATACTACCCTAATTTCAATTCACATTCCTAATATGTTTAAAAAGACATAGTAATAATAAAAAGTGCACAAATTGAATAACAAAACATGGTTATAATATTAATTAAAGAAACTTACAACTTCCAGAAAAGCGGAATTGGAACAGAACTAGAACTGAAACTTCTAAAATAACTAAAACTATACTAATGAGGGCTTCAATCGCCACTTGAGAGAGAGAGAAAACGAGAGAACTGTTTGTGATTGATGATGGAAGAGGACTGGACGACGCTGCCTTATATAGGCATAGAAATCTCCGGGGAAGGCAGTGGGGCGGCCGCCCGGCAGGTCGCCCTAGAGGGAATATCCGAATATTCCTTCGCTACTTGATGCCAGTTGCCAATATCACGCGTTTGAATTCCGGGGCTGGATCCGGGGCGGTCGCCCCGCAGACGATTGAAATTATCCCTGCAAAATATCCGCCACTTGCTTATATCTGTCATTTGGATCCCGGGGCTGGGTCCGGGGCGGTCGCCCAGCAGGTCGCCCGGCCCAACCTAGGGATTTGGGCTTCGAATTTCTATGGCAAGCTCCATATATTGTGCTGAACATTTCTCTCTTCAGAAGTTATGGACGAAATTGACTTTAAACATCTCAAATGTTTAATTTTCTTTCAAGTTTTTACTCCGTTTGAACCAGTTTCTGTTTGAAAATTCCAAATTTGTTTTGAACACCCTTTTCTATAAACAAAATGACAACTTCAAGATATTTACGAAAGAAAATAAATATTTTTACTTTAATTAAATTTATTTACACACAAAAAATGTTTAAATATAAGTAAAATAATAAGTACAAAATGTACTTATCAGTCCTATAGGGGTCAACTTCTTCAGGAAGAAGGTAAAACCTCTAAGATGTTTTGGTCATAAAGAACCACTTCTCATCAATGTGCAATATATTATGAAAAGACTTGAATATAGGTTGGTGAGGCATACTCAAAGGTTCTATTTGGTCTAAACAGAATTTCAACCTAGCTTGTTTATTAGCAGCAGTAAGGTATGGTTTGATAGCATTTGTGTGACTCCTAAGCATACCTCTTTTTATCCACTGATGGACAGTGGACTATGGCTTGCCAATTGCTGCTGCTAATGTTCTGATAGTACCCCGCTTCCTGAGGGGGGTATCTGCAATTACATTTACATCCATTTCTGCCCTTTTCCTCCCACAATGACCTCCCATTTTGCTTCTCACATCAATGGCAACCCCCTGCTCTAATTGTTTTTTACGATGACCCATATCTTGCTAATCATCTGTCTCGAGACATTAAACTATGCAGCAAGCGTGTTGATCTACCCCCTCTGAGCTGAATAGGAACCATCACTATTCTGTTTTGAATTTCGTAGTAAACCTTCACTAATAAGCTGCCTTGTAGTTTTGTCAAGTTTTTTGGAATTCATCTATGGATTTTGAATCAATTTTGCAGGGATCCAAAAACTGAAAAAGAGAAAAAGAAGAAAAGAGGTTGTCACACCCAGGAGGAGAAGAAGAAGAAGATGAGAGAAGAATGAAGGAGCCAAAAGAGGAAAGTCAATGGTTTTATATAACCAGTGGAGGGAGTTAGACTTGTTGGGGTTTTTTGGGCGAGAAGGGAAAAAAACTAGAGGGACCTCCAAATTTGTTTGTAATGTTAATGTACTTGGTCATTTTTAATCATTGTTATGTAATGTTTGATTGGATGTAAAACAATCTTTAAATAGTGTTTTCTCCCCACTACCAATAGTCTTTTCTTTTTTTCCTATTCCTAGCCACACGCACCATTCTTTTTCTTTCCCTTCTTTTTCCTTCATTAAGGGTATTTTGGTCATTTCACAGGCTTAGTCAACCTCCCTTAAAAATGACCAAAAGTATTATGTTGGAACACGGGTTTACGCCTACGTCGTACTAAACTGTGTTCGTTTTTATGACAGGTTTTGATAATGCCAAACCGCCGCGACATATCAAAGCTAAAGTGAGCAAAACTAAGGCGAAGGAACATGGCATGATAATTTGAGAACCAAGAACCCAGAATCAAGAACGAAGAATTAGAATTGCATTGAGTCGATCTTAATGTGATCAAGACCGGCACAAAGTTCCAAATCTTGGCTCTCTAGGCTCAATTCATAAAAATCTCTTTTACATATTCAAAAACATTTTTCTTAAGTTTAAACTTGGCTAAAAACACTTGGAGTTCGCCCAAACCAAAAACCAAGTCATCCGGCGTTCGGTCTTCAGAAACCGGCGTTCGGCTCTCGATTTTTCGGCATTGGTTTTTGGCGTCCGAATCAACCAAGTGGTTTTCAACCTTTTATGACTGGTTTTTACTTCTGGGCGTATTTAAATAGTTCTCCAACAAAAACGCCTAAAAAACCACCTTCCGTTTTTGGTCGTTTAGTGAAAACCATGCGAAACGGCGCGAACTTGGCTAGCCGTGGTTTTCAACTAAATGACGTGGTTTTTAAGATGTTTTACTTGATTTCTTAGCAAAATGCAATAAACAAATGTTTTCTAAATTTGGTTTTTATTTTTGGAGAACTTGCGTTTTTGACATCGGCTAACGGCGTGACTAAACCAACCATGGGTCTGGCTAAACCAGCCCAACAGCGATGTTGAGGTAATCAACAGCGCTGTCTGGCCTGGGTAGCTAAAAACATGGTTTGGCGTTAAGTCTTCCAACAGCGATGTTGGACACTAGACATCGCTGTTGAGCCAAGGTTGGATTTCCAGAAACTTCTGGAACAGCGATGTAGGCTTCCCTACAGTGCTGTCCAACCTAAGCCAAAAAATATAGTGCATTGGCAGAAAGTTTTTGGACAGCGATGTTGACCCAGCAATAGCGCTGTCAGGCCAAACTTCCATCTTCAAAGGCAGACCTAAACAGCGATGTTCTAGTATGGAACATCGATGTAGAGACCTGACCGTTGGAAGGAATTTAAGGCTAAAACTTTCCTTGTATGGAAGTCAACAGCCAAAACAGCGATGTAGGGATTTTAGACATCGCTGTTGGCATGACCATTGCTTCCCATTTTTCAAAACACAAGCCTAGAACAGCGATGTTCAGGCCTAGGACAGCGCTGTCTGGGTGAATTTCAGCAGATCCAAATTTTATCAAATCCCACAAATTGTGCCAATCACCCCTTAAATACTTTGGTCCGTTGGAGCCTATTTTTCTACTATAAAATGGGGTGTTTGGGTCTGTTTTACACATCACATTACTTCACAACTCCTACTCTTTCATTGCAAATTATTCCTCAACTATTCATAGCTTTTTGAGAGCCATTTTTTTGTGAAGCTTGTGTTGTGTTCTTGAGCGTTCTTAGTTTACTCATTATCCACTCTAAAAGAGAGTATTGTTCTTGAGTGTTTTTAGTGTTCTTAGACACTTGACAAGAGAAGGTATTTCTCTTGTTGTTCGAAGGAAGGGCTGTTTCCTTCGAAGGTTCGTTGAGGTTCGTGTGACTCGAATTCTCAAGTTGTACGGGTTTGTTAAG
>OOIL02004034.1:1687347-1733602 GCA_900332095.2 Cuscuta campestris | reverse complement strand
GTCTTCAAACTCAAGAAAGCGCTCTACGGTCTTAAACAAGCACCGCGTGCTTGGTACGAACGTTTGAGCAAATTTCTTTTGGATAGTGGTTTCCAAAGGGGAAAGGTAGACACCACACTTTTTATCAAGAGTAAAAACAATAACATCCTTTTGGTTCAAGTTTATGTAGACGACATTATATTCGGTGCTACTAACGAGTCTTTGTGCAAGGAATTCTCAACGCTAATGACTAGCGAATTTGAAATGTCAATGATGGGCGAGCTCACATTCTTTTTGGGACTCCAAGTTAAGCAAATGAAAGATGGCACATTCATTTGCCAAGCTAAATACTGCAAGGAGCTCCTAAAACGGTTTGAAATGGACAACGCCAAAGCCATGGCGACCCCGATGAGCACGTCTGACCATCTTGACAAAGACGAGAAAGGTAAGGAAGTAGAGGTCAAAAAGTATCGAGGTATGATCGGATCCCTTCTTTATCTTACCGCTAGTAGGCCGGATATCATGTTTAGCGTTTGCCTTTGCGCAAGGTATCAATCGTGTCCGAAGGAGTCGCACTTAATGGCGGTAAAACGGATTATGAAATACCTTGCCGGCACGGTCAACGTTGGACTGTGGTATCCAAAAGACTCTTCTTGTCATCTCGTTGGTTACTCCGACTCGGACTTTGCCGGTTGCAAATTGGACCGTAAAAGTACGAGTGGGACTTGCCACTTACTTGGTAGTTCCTTAGTTTCATGGTTTAGCAAGAAGCAAGTCAGTGTTGCGTTATCCACAACCGAAGCAGAATATGTAGACGCCGGCAGTTCTGGTGCTCAAATCCTTTGGATGAAGCAACAACTCATGGACTATGGCCTTAGTATCAATCACGTCCCTCTTCGTTGTGATAATACTAGCGCCATAAGCTTGACGAAGAACCCCGTTCTTCACTCAAGGACGAAACACATTGACATTAGGCATAATTTCATTAGAGATCATGTTCTCAAAGGTGATGTCGAAATTGAGTTTGTTGAAACACACAACCAATTAGCCGACATTTTCACAAAACCTTTAGAGAAAGAGTCGTTCTTCCGCATTCAAAGTGAACTCGGAATCCTTGACTCCACGATGATCTAAGTTGTGCATCTAAATTTTTTAAACATTTACTAACTTGAGCGTCGGAGAACTTTTTCTTTTTTTTTTGCAGGTACCCCGTTCATGAAATCAGGGGGAACCATGCAAACAGCGCTGTCCAGGAGACACAACAGCGCTGTTGAGGGAAACACCGTCAGCCAGAAAGTTGTCCAACAGCGCTGTACAACAAGCCAACAATGCTGTCCCAGGGAGTCCCTTAAATCTTCACTTTCCTGAAACTTTTTGAACATCGATGTTCCCTTTTAAACATCGCTGTCTTCCCAAACCATTTTGTTTTCAACCAAAACCAGAAACTTTTTAAACAGCGATGTATTACCTTCAACATCGATGTCCACTTTTACAATTTTTTTCCTCTATCGCAAAACAGCAATGTAGAGAAACCCAACAGCGTTGTTCTAATGGGTTCACACCCTTACACAATTCCAGAAACTTTTGGAACATTGCTGTAGGGTACCCAACATCGCTGTCCTTTTGACTCCTGTTTTTTTTAAAACATGACGCAGAACGGCGCTGTACAAGGAACAACAGCGCTGTCCCAACAGCGATGTCGCCTGTAGAACATCGTTGTTCTGGTCAAAATTTTCAAAAAAAAAAATTATCCGTTGGCAGCAGCATTAACTTCTCCAACAGCCATATTTTTGAAAATCAGGCCGTTGGAGACCACCTTTTCTATAAATTGGGACCCCCCTCTCTTCCCTTTTACACACACAAACATAAATTCCTTCAATATCTTCACATATTTCATCCTCTCTACTCTAATTTTTTTTGAGATTTCTTCACCATGGGCAAAGACAAGAGCAGGGCTGCCTCGGGCCGCCCATCCATCCACTCCGCCAACCCCGAAGGCCTCCTCGTCCTCTACATCGTCTCCCGGATCATCAAACCCAGGAAGCACGGCCACACCATCATGCACGGTGAAGACCTCAAGCTTATCCATGCGATCATGCATTCAGCCCCAATCAATTGGGCAAAGTTTGTCATGATCAACATGACGATTGCCGCGTCCACCGAGCACGACCACCCCCTCCCGTACCCGTTTTTGGTGATGGACATCCTTGAACGGTTCAAGGTAACCACCACCGTTGGCCCGCTCTCGAAGGCCACGAAGATTTGGACAATCAGCAACCAAACCTTCATCAAGCGGTCGGACAACGCCGCGACTGCCACTGCCGCGCCACGCCGCACTGCCACTACCACTGGCCCAGCCGAACCCCTGGCCCGGGCCAACCTCGGCTCCATCGCCGACTCCCTCAACCGGCTCCACCTCAAGGTTGACGGGATGGGGAGCTACCTTGAATGGCTCGACGTGGCCGATCAACGCCAAGGGTACGCCATGAACGCATACTTCCAAGGCATCAACTACTTCCCGCCACCACTCCACGACACCTTCCTCGGCGAAGTCTACGGTGATGAAGACGAAGAGGATGAGTCCTTCTCCCAGTCAAGCTCCCCGGACGAGGATCAGTTTGACGATGCCGTTGATGATGATGAAATGGACGTCAACGACGACGAGGAGGAAACCGAAGACGAAGCCTAGGACTCCCCTAGCATTTCTTTCTTTTCTTTCGTTTATCCTGTTTTTAATGCTTCCGTTGTACTCCACTATTTCCTTTAATAAATAAAATCATCTTTTCTCTTTTTGTTAATGTCAAAAGGGGGAAGAAAAGGGCTATGCATATACTAAGGGGGAATGTCTCTATAAACGAGACCGTTTGATTTTAATCCAACTAAATTTTTTTGTAAGCACAAATTAAGGGGGAACTTTTTCACAACCTTTTGAAAAACAAACATCCCTTAGTATGCATATCCCCGTCTTGTTTGCCATTATCAAAAAGGGGGAAATTGTTGGAACACGGGTTTACGCCTACGTCGTACTAAACTGTGTTCGTTTTTATGACAGGTTTTGATAATGCCAAACAACCGCGACATATCAAAGCTAAAGTGAGCAAAACTAAGGCTAAGGAACATGGCATGATAATTTGAGAACCAAGAACCCAGAATCAAGAACGAAGAATTAGAATTGCATTGAGTCGGTCTTAATGTGATCAAGACCGGCACAAAGTTCCAAATCTTGGCTCTCTAGGCTCAATTCATAAAAATCTCTTTTACATATTCAAAAAAATTTTTCTTAAGTTTAAACTTGGCTAAAAACACTTGGAGTTCGCCCAAACCAAAAACCAAGCCATCCGGCGTTCGGTCTTCAGAAACCGGCGTTCGGCTCTCGATTTTTCGGCATTGGTTTTTGGCGTCCGAATCAACCAAGTGGTTTTCAACCTTTTATGACTGGTTTTTACTTCTGGGCGTATTTAAATAGTTCTCCAACAAAAACGCCTCAAAAACCACTTTCCGTTTTTGGTCGTTTAGTGAGAACCATGCGAAACAGCGCGAACTTGGCTAGCCGTGGTTTTCAACTAAATGACGTGGTTTTTAAGATGTTTTACTTGATTTCTTAGCAAAATGCAATAAACAAATGTTTTCTAAACTTGGTTTTTATTTTTAGAGAACTTGCGTTTTTGACATCGGCTAACGGCGTGACTAAACCAACCATGGGTCTGGCTAAACCAGCCCAACAGCGATGTTGAGGTAATCAACAGCGCTGTCTGGCCTGGGTAGCTAAAAACATGGTTTGGCGTTAAGTCTTCCAACAGCGATGTTGGACACTAGACATCGCTGTTGAGCCAAGGTTGGATTTCCAGAAACTTCTGGAACAGCGATGTAGGCTTCCCTACAGCGCTGTCCAACCTAAGCCAAAAAATATAGTGCATTGGCAGAATGTTTTTGGACAGCGATGTTGACCCAGCAACAGCGCTGTCAGGCCAAACTTCCATCTTCAAAGGCAGACCTAAACAGCGATGTTCTAGTATGGAACATCGATGTAGAGACCTGACCGTTGGAAGAAATTTAAGGCTAAAACTTTCCTTGTTTGGAAGTCAACAGCCAAAACAGCGATGTAGGAATTTTAGACATCGCTGTTGGCATGACCGTTGCTTCCCATTTTTCAAAACGCAAGCCTAGAACAGTGATGTCCAGGCCTAGGACAGCGCTGTCTGGGTGAATTTCAGCAGATCCAAATTTTATCAAATCCCACAAATTGTGCCAATCACCCCTTAAATACTTTGGTCCGTTGGAGCCTATTTTTCTACTATAAAATGGGGTGTTTGGGTCTGTTTTACACATCACATTACTTCACAACTCCTACTCTTTCATTGCAAATTATTCCTCAACTATTCATAGCTTTTTGAGAGCCATTTTTTTGTGAAGCTTGTGTTGTGTTCTTGAGGGTTCTTAGTTTACTCATTATCCACTCTAAAAGAGAGTATTGTTCTTGAGTGTTTTNACTCCTACTCTTTCATTGCAAATCATTCTTCAATTATTCATAGCTTTTGAGAGCCATTTTTGTGAAGCTTGTGTTGTGTTCTTGAGCGTTCTTAGTTTACTCATTATCCACTCTAAAAGAGAGTATTGTTCTTGAGTGTTTTTAGTGTTCTTAGACACTTGACAAGAGAAGGTATTTCTCTTGTTGTTCGAAGGAAGGGCTGTTTCCTTCGAAGGTTCGTTGAGGTTCGTGTGACTCGAATTCTCAAGTTGTACGGGTTTGTTAAGTACCGTTAAGCTTAACGAGATAGTAGTGTAGCTCGAGAGAGTCTCTCGGGAGGCTGGATTAGCCACAAGTTGTGGTGAACTAGGGTAAAATCGGTGTGCCTCTTTACTTCTCGTTTATTCATTTTTTTATTCCTGCGATTTCTTGATCAAACGCTATTCACCCCCCTCTAGCGTTGGTCTATTATTCTAACATATTATTATTACCATTATTATTAGTACTTTATTACTATTACTATTACAATTAATATAATAATTATAATTATAAATACTATTGTTATTATTATTATTACTATTAATATTAATACCCCAAGTAAAATTATTATTGTTACTATTATTATTATTAGTTGTAGTATTATTATTATTACTATTACTATTGTTTTTACGGCCCGGTTCTAGTGACACCGGAGAACGGTGCCACTGTCTTTTTGGGGCACCTCTGGTGCTCCGTTTGATGCCGGGCGAGAACATTATGTATACAATGATAAAGAATATAAAACACAAAAATATCTCATAATTAGTGATATAAAAATAACTCACAAACTTTCACATGTATACTAATTTTTGGTATAATATACGGAGTAGTAAATTGCATGATATTAGTTAAATAAAAATATATAACTAAAAATTCTAAAAAACTTCTTTATAAAAAAACATTATTTCAAGTATAATCTAGTCCATTTTTTTCTTCATTGCAACTCAAAATCTTCAAATCCTGTCGATTTGGGATCTGTGAAATAGCAACATAAAGTTGATCGTGGTTGAAGTCTGCTTTTTTTAAGAGTAGACAACCTTGCATTATGAGATTGAGATGTGGCGGTTACATTAAGTGATGCTTGGAGAGAAAAGTAATTGGTAGACTCTAATGAACTAATCCCATCAAATTGCCTTATGGTGAGTACTGCATAATTAACATGTCAGAGATGTTGATATATAGTTAAATATGATTTTTATAAATTTTTTAAATTTAATCTTTATAATTGTTTGTAAAACATATTTAATTACCGTTAATTAGTTTTTTCAATAGATGGGGTTTGTCTGACAATCCTTTGCATTGGAGATGTTTATATAAGGTAAACTCCACCTGCTACCAAGTGAAGTACACAATTTTTACGACTGTGATTGTAGCATTATGACCATGCATTTTGGTATGTATCAAAATATTTTTTTACTATGAAAAGTAAATGTTTCTAAATCAAAAGTTTGATAGAATGTTTATATAGTGATATATTACAATTTTTAGCTTTTGAGATTAAAGTTTACAATTTCCAATAAAAAATTTATAGTAACTTGTTTATTTAATCTTTACAAACTAGTGTTTTAACCCGTGCCATGCACGGGTGGAACAAAATTTTGTTATATTCTATAATTTTTTATTAAAGACAATGTTCTTTTGGATTCTGACTTTTAGAGTTTTTTTTTGTTGTGAGAAAAATAATTTTTAAAGAATCTAAATCTATTTTTCTTTGGTTACATAAGTAGTAGGAAATCATTTTTTAGAAAAAAAGATTATATTTCCTATAGATGAATGTCAATTTTCTTTGTAATTACTTGAGTTCTCTAATTCTACGAACAAAGCAAAAAACTACTCTCATCTCAACTTCATTCCTTAAACCTTATAAAACAAAACTCTATAATAGAGATT
Organism: Cuscuta campestris; assembly: GCA_900332095.2. Taxonomy (NCBI): domain Eukaryota; kingdom Viridiplantae; phylum Streptophyta; class Magnoliopsida; order Solanales; family Convolvulaceae; genus Cuscuta; species Cuscuta campestris. Next base: position 1,727,226 of record OOIL02004034.1, on the reverse strand, counting down.
GATACATATTGTGTCTGAAAATAATATAATTCTGTCACCTCTAATTTTGTAAAACTTTTGATCTCGTTTTTAAATATGTATTTTTTATTATTTAACTTTGCACAAATCATCATATCAAGAGAATTAAAACTAATTTTATTCAAACGTCGTAATGAAGAAAATTTATGGATGAAGAGAGTATTTATTTAAAAAAAATCATACACTGATAAACATTTTCGTAAAATTAATTAAAATTTGGTACTTTAAATTCTAAAAATATTTTTTAAAACAAATTTTCAATAATAATTCAAGATAATAAAATAATTTATAGATTTTTGATGTAGTATGATTAAATATATAATTAATATCACTATATTATTTTGGAAAATTATTTTAAATAATCCCATATTTTCATCACTTTTTTCAAAAATAATCTCACTTTTTACTGTCAACGAAAATAATCTCACATTTCTGCATGTGTGCGAGTTTTGAGCCGCCGTAAAAAAACTAACAGCCACTTAACATGATTTTTTCAAAATACATATTTTGAGAAAATAAATGAAAGGTGGGATTATTTTAGGTAAATTTATTTTTGAATTTTTTAACATGTAAAGTTTTTTTAAGGATAAGAACCAAATTCAGATATTAAGGATTAAGGATATAGAATAATTGCTCGTATTTTTCTCAACATAATGACGCAGAAAGAGTCAATGCATCTCCTTCCTTTGGACCTCTCGGTCAAACAGTTATTGAGAGAAGATAAATTAAACTTTGAATCTGGTACTTATAAAGGCCTCATGCTTAGCATAATTGCCTTCCATCGCAGTTGTTTGTAATCAAACTCTGGTCTTACCCCCTTGGCAAATCTTTACTTTTGTCAAGTATGCGATAGGGTGGAACGAACTTTTTGTTTCGAATTTTTAAGTTTTCTTTTTTTACAACATTCTTAAAAAATCAAATAAAATAAAATATCAACTTTAAAAGTTAAAATAATGATAAAATAAATAGAAATCACCCTAAATAGTATTAAAACATAGAGAAAAGTACCAAAATAGAACTTTCATGTTTTTTTCCCGAAATAGGACATTGCATGTGGTAATGTGATTTTGCCCTGTTGTAATGTGACAGTGTACATGTGCAAATTACTATACTTTTTTTGGTAATGTATATGACCATGTATGGTAATGTAAGTCTTATTTTGGGGGAAAAACATAGAAGTCCTATTTTGGTATATTTTCAATGTGTTAGTCCTACTTTGGTCTTTCTTCCTAAAATAATCACACTCGTCCCACAAAAGCTTTAGGGTCCGTTTGGTCTACAGAATTGGTGTAATTAGAATTGAATTGGAATTAGGATTCCATGTGTTTCAATTCCAAAGAATTGAATTAACACAATTTCAATTCACTTTTCGCACCAAACGAGGCCTTATGGTTTTGACTTTTAAAAGGTTTAAGGGAAGAGTACTTTGGTGTTGACCTTCCAAAAATGCCCATGGATGTGATGTATAAAAGTAAGATGTGATGAGTAGATTAATACTAAAAATGTGTTGTGATAGACATGTTCAAAATTAGTGAGAGTAAAAGTGATTTTCTAATAGAAATGAGAAAGATTTTTGGGGACGGATGAAAAAAGAAAGGAGAAGATTTTGTGGAATAGAGAGAGTATAATATTTCCTGATGAAAATTATGCTATATTTTTATATCAATTGTTAACTATAATTTAACTAAAAATATCATATAATGATAGATAACTATAAATGTTATATTCTTAAATTTAAATCATAAATAATATACGGAATATAAACCATAAATTGTATAGCAATAAAATAAAATCATAAAATCAATATATCCTAAGTATGAAAATACGTATTGAAATGTTGACAAATGTCATTCTATCAAAGATTGAAGTAAAAAATTTATATATAAAGATAAAGTATTATAACCTGTTAGACAAGGCGTGCAACTCTAGAGGGGGGGTGAATAGAGTTGATGAGAATGTTTACCGATTTTCGCAGGATTAATAATATAAACGTAAGTGCAGTGGAAATAAAAGAGAGAAGGCAAAGAACACATCGATGTATACTGGTTCACCACCATGTGGCTAGTCCAGTTCCCCGAGAGACTCTCTCGAAGCTACCACTACTTCCGTTAAGTTTACGGGTGCTTAACAAACCGTTTACAACTCGAGAACTTGAATCCCACAAGCCCCGTCACAACCGCTCGTAGATATGCCCTCTACAAGACTTTACAACCAAGACTTAAGTCACATAAGTCTTGAACAACAAGAAGAACAATCTTCTTCAACCTGTCAACAATAGCTCTCAAAAGAGTATGAAAGAGAAATGATTAAAGCTCTAATGGATGACAAAACACTCTCTTGAAAACACTTAGTTTTCTCTCAAAATAATATAAATTTGAGGAAAGATTGATGGAGGATTAACACCTCAAGAATGGAGAGTATTGGAGTGTTTCTTGTTATGAAAAATGACCAAGGAAGAGTGTGTTTATAGAGGAAAAAGAAATAAATCCGTTGGAAGTAGGGAAGACTGATTTTGACAGATAAAAGACGTTGGGGATCGATCCAGGGCTGAGGATCGATCATCTGGAGTAAGCCAACGAAAATAAATTTCTGTCAAAGCTTCAGGGGATCGATCCACACTCAAGGATCGATCCTACGATCAATTTTGGAAAGACAAGATGATCGATCCATGCACTTGGATCGATCCAGTTTCGGATGACTCTGCACAGGTGATTGATCCAAAAAGGATGATCGATCCCCTAACGAACAATGGCCAAACAAGGAGGACCCAAAGCATGTGTGCGAGTGGGGAGTACAATTGGAGCTTAATGTTTTGTTTTAGACAACAATTTGAACATGATAAGGCTCCCATAAACAAACAAGTCAAATGAGTTGAAAAGAATTAATTCAAATTCAAGATTTGAATTAAATAATGAATTTTTGTGTAGAAAATGAGTCCCAAAAATATTTTGTGTGTCAAACGATGTACACGAAAAATATTTGAATAAAATATTTTTGCTTACCAAAAATATTTTATAATATCAAAATAAATATTTGATAAATGTTTGGCACACCTTTTGTAACTGACTCAATAAAACTATTTGAACAGTTAAAAAGATTTTTCAAGTGACTCTAAAAATAAATAGAATTTTTATTTTAACTCTCATAAAAATAATTTTGGAGAGAAGATATTTTAGTCATCCTTACAATAATTCTTAAGACTCAAATAAATAAAAGTCTTCGGAAATCTTCTACTCCTCCGAGTCCTCCGTTAGGCGCTCCGAACGAGTCTTGGACTTCAATAAAATCTGTGCACCATCCTGAATACTTCTAGGAATGGCACTTCAAGTCTTCGTGTGTGTCGTTGTAGCACTTTCATCTTGACTTGAATAAAGTGTATTTGTCAATTATCAAAACCTGTGAGTCAACACTTAACAACACAGAAAGGGTTGAACTCATGCATTCCAACAATTTCCCCCTTTTTGATAATGACAAACACATGGAGGATATGCTATCAACAAATAACAAAATAAGGCATATACTCCTATACTCTTCCCCCTTTTGGCATTATCAAAAATAATGCAACAAAAGAAATCATGCATTCCGGGGAGAGAAAAAAAATTACTAAACAATTAAGAAAAATCACATTCCCCCTAAAATCATGCATTTCTAGGAAATAAAGTACTTCCCCCTTAAAGTATGCTATCTACCCCTTAAAAAAACATACAAAAAGATTAACACATATAGCAATAAATTCCCCCTTACTATGTGCAAAACATCATATGTATATTCCCCAAATAACAAATATCACAAATAAATCTCAAAGATAACATTTAATTTAAAAAAAATGTAATCACTCCCCTTTGATGCAATCTCTTTGGCTAAGTGCTTGGAGCATCCACTACAAAATTTGTAGTCTTCAAGCACGCCTTTCAAGTGCGTCACGTGCCCGACCACCCATCTTGTTCTTCAACACTGATGAGGGAATCGTCTTTGGAAGGTTGATCATAACTCCACGAAAAATACGCAAATTCATCTTGTTTGCTCATTTTCTTAAGCTTCGGGCACTCAAATTTTCGGTGGCCAAGCTTTCCGCACGTATGACACCTTGGTGTGTTTTTCCTCTTGCTCTTATTAAGCTCATGTTTCATAAACTCGTTAAAACATTCAACAAAAATATCACCAGAAGTGCTAGAATCACTATCACTATCCGAATCCGAATCATCGATCTCTACTTTTTGAGAAGAGGATGCTTTAAAAGCAATTCCCGTTCTCTTCTTAACGTCAAGAGTATGAGAAAGATGATTTGTTTCGTAAGTGATAAGGTTACCTTGGAGACCGTCGTATGTGATAACGTTGTAATCTCGGTGTTCGTAGATGGAGTTAACCTTTGACTCCCATTCCTTGGTAAGACTTCGCAGGATTTTCCTCACTAACTCCTTGTCGGTGAGCGTCTTTCCAAGCATATCAAGGTCGTTGACGATGTTTGAAAATCTTCCAAACATGTCCTCCACAAGTTCGTTCTCTTTCAAAGCAAATAACTCATATTCATGTGTTAGTAAATCAATTTTTGATTCACGAACTGGAGCTTCATCCTTTTTTGTAATTTACTCCCCCTCAGGATTTGCATCAATACCACATCTTGCTTCAAAAAGTGTGCTAATTCTTTAAGAGATCACCATGATTGCTTGCAACCAACCACCCAAAGATCAAGCTAATAACTTAAGCTTAACCGCTCTGATACCAATTGTAAGTTCGTGGGGGCGCAGCGGAAATACCAATTAAGAACTATGCAAACAAATCAACCATCTGTGCTGTAGAGAAGACGCTACAGCACTGTCACAGTACGTGATGATGGACAGTGTGCTATAACACTTCTCAGTCACAAGCACGCACACAGAAGCAGATGATGCAGAGAGCGTTACATCGCCTATTGGTCAGAATGTTGTAACTGTAAAAAGCGTAAAAAATAACACCATATATGTTTACGCAATTCGAAGCAAATTCTCCTAGTCTGCGGGGCCCACGTCCGTGTAATAGCCCTCCACTAAATCACTAGATGCAAGTTACACCGGTACATAACAACATGATGAGACACCCTTCTCCGAATCACTATGACAAAACTTCTAATCTAGGATTTCTAACCCAAACTCTGTTCAGATCCGCTTTGGCTATCACATCTCCACTGAGATCACGAGGACAAACGTGTTGGCAGCCCACTCGTTCAGCTCTGGTTCATCTCCTGGACGTCACGATCAGTTTGGCGTTGAAGATCTCCTCCTTCATGTAGATCGTAACCTTCTTCACGCATTGGAAGCTCCGAGACGCGACGGGAATGCTCTACATCAGCGTATAATCTTTTTTTTCCCTCTCGATCGCTCCCAAGTAATTACCAGGGACCTGCTGCATTTTTATAGGCTCCTCTTAACACAATCCTAGTAGGAATAGGATAGTAGAAGTTGACTTGAACTCTACTTCCTTAATCTTGATCCAAAAGTAGCCTAAAGAGTTGGGATTCCTTAGCATGTTCATCTGGCGATATTATCATGTAATCACAATCCCAATAGGTCTCTATATCAGATTGCAGCTTAAAATCCCGTGCTCAGACCTCTGATCCCGAACAGTGTGTTGCAGCATCGTGTTGTAGCATCTTCTGTGTCACCCTCGAAAACTGCAGCAACTCTAGAATTCTAAATAAATTAAACATCTCCTAACAAATAGAGGTTTCTACCTAGTACAACACCTAACAAATATGGGATTCTATTTTGCCAAAATATTAGCCAACACCATGGAACCAACAATCTCCCCCTTTGGCAATTTTTGGCAAAATACATCGTGCACCATGCGCATAAAAGATTAAAGCATCTTTTAAGAACTAAGCCTTTTCTCCCCCTTTTTGACACAAACTATGCCAATCTCATTAAGGGTAAAAAAGAAAAGTTATACCAAGTTCTTTTAAGTGCATACAACACACATAAGCGCAAAACAAAAAAATAAAATCTACCATTACGATCCATGCACGTGCTTCCCATTTGAATCTGCTGGAGCTTCATCCTTTTTTGTAATTTACTCCCCCTCAGGATTTGCATCAATACCACATCTTGCTTCAAAAAGTGTGCTAATTCTTTAAGAGATCACCATGATTGCTTGCAACGAACCACCCAAAGATCAAGCTAATAACTTAAGCTTAACCGCTCTGATACCAATTGTAAGTTCGTGGGGGCGCAGCGGAAATCACCAATTAAGAACTATGCAAACAAATCAACCATCTGTGCTGTAGAGAAGACGCTACAGCACTCTCACAGTACGTGATGATGGACAGTGTGCTATAACACTTCTCAGTCACAAGCACGCACACAAAAGCAGATGATGCAGGGAGCGTTACAGCACCTATTGGTCAGAATGCTGTAACTGTAAAAAGCGTAAAAATAACACCATATATGTTTACGCAGTTCGGAGCAAATTCTCCTAGTCTGTGGGGCCCACGTCCGTGTAATAGCCCTCCACTAAATCACTAGATGCAAGTTACACCGGTACATAACAACATGATGAGACACCCTTCTCCGAATTGCTATGACAAAACTTCTAATCTAGGATTTCTAACCCGAACTCTGTTCAGATCCGCTTTGGCTATCACATCTCCACCGAGATCACGAGGACAAACGTGTTGGCAGCCCACTCGTTCAGCTCTGGTTCATCTCCTGGACATCACGATCAGTTTGGCGTTGAAGATCTCCTCCTTCATGTATATCGTAACCTTCTTCACGCATGGGAAGCTCCGGGACGCGACGGGAATGCTCTACATCAGCGTATAATCTTTGTTTTCCCTCTCGATCGCTCCCAAGTAATTACCAGTGACCTTCTGCGTTTTTATAGGCTCCTCTTAACACAATCCTAGTAGGAATAGGATAGTAGAAGTTGGCTTGAACTCTACTTCCTTAATCTTGATCCACAAGTAGCCTTGAGAGTTGGGATTCCTTAGCACGTACAACTGGAGATATTATCATGTAATCACAATCCCAATAGGTCTCTATATCAGATTGCAGCTTAAAATCCCGTGCTCAGACCTCTGATCCCGAACAGTGTGTTGCAGCATCGTGCTGTAGCATCTTCTGTGTCACCCTCATAAACTGCTGCAACTCTAGAAGTCTAAATAAATTAAACCTCTCCTAACAAATAGAGGTTTCTACCTAGTACAACACCTAACAAATATGGGATTCTATTTTGCCAAAATATTAGCCAACACCATGGAACCAATAGTACCTTCGTATGTGATCATGAGCTTGTTCCACATTTGGTTGGCGGTTTGGCAACGAGATATCTTTTGATAATCGTTGGCATTGACAACACAATACAAGAAGTTGATGGCGGTGGCATTTAATTGAGCTTTCTTAAAGTCGGCTTCATCATATTCATCATCGTCCTTCAAGATGAGTGTATCGCCTATCTTCTTCATCGGCAAGCTATCTCCATTCTGGATAGCAAGCCAAATTTTGAAGTCGTTTGATTGAACAAAAATCCTCATTCGCTCCTTCCAATAGGAGTAATTTGTTCCATCAAAAAATGGCGGCCTTACGGTGGATTGTCCTTCTCCTATCCCTGCGTTCAACATTCTAAAAAAAAAAAATTTGATCGTTTTCTCAAACGTCACAAAGAGCGTTAGAGATACCCGCTCTGATACAAATTGTTAGACAAGGCGTGCACCTCTAAGGGGGGTGAATAGAGTTGTTGAGAATGTTTACCGATTTTTGCAGGATTAATAATATAAACGTAAGTGCAGCGGAAATAAAAGAGAGAAGGCAAAGAACACACCGATGTATACTGGTTCACCAGTATGTGGCTAGTCCATCCAGTTCCCCGAGAGACTCTCTCGAAGCTACCACTACTTCCGTTAAGCTTACGGGTGCTTAACAAACCGTTTACAACTCGAGAACTTGAATCCCACAAGCCTCGTCACAACCGCTCGTAGATATGCCCTCTACAAGACTTTACAACCAAGACTTAAGTCACATAAGTCTTGAACAACAAGAAGAACAATCTTCTTCAACCTCTCAACAATAGCTCTCAAAAGAGTAGGAAAGAGAAATGATTAAAGCTCTAATGGATGACAAAACACTCACTTGAAAACACTTGGTTTTCTCTCAAAATAATATAAATTTGAGGAAAGATTGATGGAGGATTAACACCTCAAGAATGGGGAGTATTGGAGTGTTTCTTGTTATGAAAAATGACCAAGGAAGAGTGTTTTTATAGAGGAAAAAGAAATAAATCCGTTGGAAGTAGGGAAGGCTGATTTTGACAGATAAAAGACGTTGGGGATCGATCCAGGGCTGAGGATCGATCATCTGGAGTAAGCCAACGAAAATAAATTTCTGTCAAAGCTTCGGGGGATCGATCCACACTCAAGGATCGATCCTACGATCAATTTTGGAAAGACAAGATGATCGATCCATGCACTTGGATCGATCCGGTCTCGGATGACTCTGCACAGGTGATCGATCCAAAAAGGATGATCGATCCCCTAACTAACAATGGCAAAACAAGGAGGACCCAAAGCATGTGTGCGAGTAGGGAGTACAATTGGAGCTTAATGTTTTGTTTTAGACAACAATTTGAACATGATAAGGCTCCCATAAACAAACAAGTCAAATGAGTTGAAAAGAATTAATTCAAATTCAAGATTTGAATTAAATAATGAATTTTTGTGTAGAAAATGAGTCCCAAAAATATTTTGTGTGTCAAACGATGTACACGAAAAATATTTGAATAAAATATTTTTGCTTACCAAAAATATTTTATAATATCAAAATAAATATTTGATAAATGTTTGGCACACTTTTTGTAACTCACTCAATAAAACTATTTGAACAGTTAAAAAGATTTTTCAACTGACTCCAAAAATAAATATAATTTTTATTTTAACTCTCATAAAAATAATTTTGAGAGAAGATATTTTTGTCATCCTTACAATAATTCCTAAGACTCAAATAAATAAAAGTCTTCGGAAATCTTCTACTCCTCCGAGTCCTCCGTTAGGCGCTCCGAACGCGTCTCGGACTTCAATAAAATCATGTGCACCATCTTGAATACTTCAAGGAATGGCACTTCAAGTCTTCGTGTGTGTCGTTGTAGCACTTTCATCTTGACTTGAATAAAGTGTGTTTGTCAATTATCAAAACCTGTGAGTCAACACTTAACAACACAGAAAGGGTTGAACTCATGCATTCCAACATAACCTTCTAAATCAATAAATCAGTGTGAATTCAATGAGTAAATGTGTTCTTATTCTATTTCTTTATATTCTTTTATAGATTGTAAATTATTAGAGCCCATTTGTGTAAAAATTGTAACTCACACTGCTATAATTTAGTTTGATTAATTTAAATTTTAAAATGATAATTTATAATATTTTTAATATAATTAATAGTATGAAACACGATCTTTAGTGTTAGTATTTTTAGATGTCTGAATGGACTGTTTATTTCAGCCTCTTAATGGTTCAGATGTCTGAATGGTTTAGCACTTAATGGTTCAGACTGTTTGTTTCAGCCTCTTAATGGTTCAGAAGTCTAAATGGCTCAGACATTTGCCTCTGAATGGTTAAGTATTATACAGAGTCTGAATGGTTAAGACCTCTTATCTGAATTGATCAGACATTTACCTCTGTATAGTTAAGCAATATACTAGCTCTTAATGGTTCAGACCTCTTACTCGTTCAGCACTTAATGGTTCTGACTTCTTACTGGTTCAGCACTTACCTACTCAAAAGTTGCCAAACAGCCCCTAACTCTATTTTTTTTGTCTAAAAAAATTTACACTTTATCTATTTTCTACTCTATTTTTTTCTTTTTGAAATTTATTCATTTTCATTTTATAAATGAACGATTGACTCATTATTTGTCTATTTTCAATTATTTCATTGACCTCGTACAAATGGAGAAATGGAAAATTAGAAGTTACTCGGAATGGAAAATTCATTGACTCTATGACATTCTTGTAGCTTTTTCAAAATTCAAAATTTTTTCGACTTACTCCGGAGTATATTTTAAGATATACGGACTAAAATCAAGCAAAAAAAGTAGAGTACGTAATACCTTGCAACTTAAATTGGTAATTACCTATTTTGATCCAAAATACCTTGTAATAGCTTTGGATTTAAGGAGATGGCAGGGCGGAATTTTTCCCTTTTAAAAAGACTTTGATTTAAGAAGGAAAAAAGATTTAATTTTCCTAAATGCTATAAAAACATACCAATCAAAGATGAAGTAAATTTGGAAGGAATTCTCTAATTTTCCTAGGCCACATAACATGTCAATTATTGCCACATGTCAAATTCTTGTATTACCAAATTTCACTTTCTCAGAATCCAAACTCTCAAATTTTATATTAAAGCATTCAAACCGGAATAGAAGTGTATATATAAATCATATTCTCCATCTTAATTTAAGTACTTGTTATTTACGAAGTCAAAGTTCAATAATTTTCTTACAAATTTTTATTACACATTTGATAAAATAATATAATAATGTCAACAATTATTTTCAATAATTTTTATTTAATTTTTAAGTATGTTACATTTATTTTTTAATTATAACCCTAGTTGATATAAATTTGAATAAGACAAAAAAATAAATTTAAATTATTGAAAACCCACCTCAAGCTCATCCATTTAAACCCAGCCCTAAGATATTCCAACCCATTAGTATTCCTAGCCCATTTAAAATGAGCTTTAAACACCTTCCGTCTTTTTCCTTTTCATATTCCGCCTCCCTCACTCACTCACTCCCCCCCCCTCTCTCTCTCTCTCTCAAATCTCCTCTATTCTACCCCTTTCAATTTACATTCCTAATACTCCCTCTGTCCTCTCGTTTTTGTCTACTTTTGACTTTTGAAATTGTTAATCTAAGCACTTTGACTCATCAAATTCTCTCAATGTGTAAGCATAAATATAGTCATGTGTGATCTTGTTTGATTTGTCTTAACATATAGATTATTAATATATAATTTTTAGAGTAAATTCTATAATTGGTCCTTTATAACAGTGGGGTTTCCCTATTTAGTCCTCTATTATTAAATATTATCCCAGTGGTCCTTCTTTTATGGGTATCTTTCCATAAATAGCCTTTTTTTATCTTCAATCATGTTGGTGTTAATTTGAGGGCTAAAAGTGTAACTTCACAATGATAATATATCTTTTTTGTCATACATAATTCCAAAAGATATTCCGTTTGCATTGTTTGTGAATTACAATCGCTTTCTATTACAACCATAGTCTACAAATGTGGCCTTTCGTCAGAATCCTAGCCCACAATCAAAGTCATTATTTTTGTGTTATCTGCTTAACCAATATCAGAACACGTTACTAGACATAATGTTGATGTCAAATTATACTTTTCGCCTTTAAATTAACACCAACACGGCAGAAGATCAAAAGAAGGACCATAGATGACTAAATATGGAAAACCCCCTGTTATAAAGGACCAATTATGGAATTTACTCTAATTTTTATAATTTTTTAATATACAAATTACAAAATAAAATGGATTAAAGAAATGCATTGGATGGTGTGTAAAAATGAAAGTGGACAACAACTAGGGGACGGAAGGAGTATATAATTTTACTTGTTTGTAGAAAAGAAATCATCCACAATAGCACCCTACCTATTTTAAAATACATAAATAGCACTCCCAACCTATTTCCTACATCTTTAGCACCTCTAACGTCATAACCCTTTTGTACTTTTCCAATTTTAGCCTTTTCAATCCTTTCTTTTCTGTAACCTGCACCGAATGTGAAGTGAGTCCTACGCATAGCTTTCGCCCACTTTCCCCTTCACCTGCGTTAATTGTGGAGGGAGTTATTCATCGGCCGTTACAACCTCGCCTAATACGACGCTGTCAATGATGTTTTTCCCACCTCCAAACGCATATAATCTCAGGGAGGGTCCTCGCCGGCTACATCAACCGAAACAATCTAGGTATAGGATTCTCCTTCCCGATTCCAGCGGGAGACGCAGATTTCTAAAGAATTCGCCGGAAGCTTACACCGCCGAGTCCAGTGAGTCACGCAGGGTATGTATTTGCAGCGTATCCATCACACATCGTCAGACACTTTCCTCATTTGATTTCATCTATTTTTTTGGTTTAATTTCTTTTCATTTCCCCCAAATTCTGATTTTCTGTCAATTCTTTGAACGTATTCTGTCTATTGCTCTATATCAAACCCTTGATTGTATACTATGTTCTTCTTATCCTCCAATGTTAAGTTAACTCGAAAAAATTTCTCTTTTTGTTCAATACCATTTTTATATGGGTTGTATGGATTTTTGATCCAGTTTAAGTATGCAGTGTTGCATATAAAAAAACTCACACTTACTTGCATTACACTTCTACCAATTCCCAATCGTAACTTCACACTTTTCTGCATCTCATTGAAAAAAGTCAATGACATGCAAAATGTTATTTCTTGTCAATTGCATTCTTTTTTGGGAGTTCATAGCTATATGTTAAGTCTTAGAAGGTCTAGTATTTCACCCACTGTGATGCTCTCTTCACAGGAAAAAAAACCGAATCATTTTCCTCAATGTTTCTGACCATGTGATTTTTCTTTGTTCAAGTATCAACAAGCATGGATTCACATATTAAGGTATTGGTGTGTGTCAATGGAACGTGGGATACCCATGGAAATTTCAGTTCAAAGTACGACACTATTATCGATGTCTGTTGCGAGGCCACTCTCAATTCACTCATGGACACTGTTAAAGCACACATTCCTATGGACTGGTCTCAAAATGATGTGCGTTTATCTTACATGGTTGCCTTGTGTCCACCGCCTATCGTTATTTCGGATGATGCTGAACTGCTCTTCTACTTGAGGTTGAAGTCTTACCAAAATGACATGTCATACCTGCCATTATGCATGGAGGTTTTACCTACTGATCCAGTACGTGACATGTTTGCTCAAGACATTTCCTCATATGATCCTGTTCCCGCCAGTAACACGTGCTACACTACACAAACTCTGGCGTGCACTCCCAACCTAACGGGGCAAAGCAACACAAACAACATGTCCGGCAAAACCTCTAATGGAAACACTGATCCCTCCAACAGTATGAAAAGAACCAATCGAACCAAACGCAGGAGACCTTCTGCAAAACCAGATGATGTAATTTCACACTATCACCCGACCACTCTTCAACTTGACAGCATTTATAAGTCCAAGGAAGACTTATGCCACCATCTACAAATGTATGCCATATCTAATAGCTTTCAGTACAAGACAAAGAGGTCGAATAGATCCGTGTTGCACGTTGTATGCATTGATGACCGCTGTTCATGGGCTGTGCGTGCGGTCAGTCTTGACAAATCTCCATTATTCCAGATACGGAGGTAACCTCTAATTTTAGTACATTAAACTTTAATGCAAACATAACACGACAGACCACAATGTGCACTTACTTCCATATGTAATCCACTCATCACATTTGTGCATTCATAATTACACATCCCCCTAACATCCTTATACACTGCCAAAAAATGTGTAATTGTGATGGAAGTATGATGGAAGTATAAAAAACACACACCAATGCATTACACTGCCATTGTCCATTTTCCCAAACTAATATGATGGGCAGTGTGCACACATTTCCATATTCCTCTCTGGCACCACACGCTCATTGTCCATTTTCCCAAACTAATAACATACACATCACCAAGATAGAAGGCAGTCTTGGAACCCCCCACCCCAAAACTCCATGCCTTTTTCACACATCACCGCCCCTCTATGCCTACATTGCCTTCATCCTCACCAGTAAATTTAAGCACAACAAACACTCAGGCATTTAACACACACTTTTCATAAAAGTCTGCCCACACACATGTGCACTCTAATTTTGTTATCTAAGAAAAACCTCGTCATTCATTAATGTGCAGATCTTCTCCTAGACATAAACCCGTTACTTCACATCACACTTTTCTGTATAACCAGACAGCCCACGGATCATGTGATAAATTGTTTTTTCCCAGGTTTGATTCAGATCATTCATGCTCTGTTGACTTCCGTGAAGGTGATCACAGACAAGCAACGTTAGCATTCTTAGCCGATCTAGTCCTACATCGTTATGTAGATGCTACCAGAAAACAGTACCCTCCTAATGACATACAACACGACATGCGTCGGGAGTTTGGCATTGCAATGTCATACAGGAAAGCACTACTCGTGAAACAGAAGGCATTGAAGAAGTTGTATGGCTCCGATGAAGATTCATACCACATATTACCATCTCTTTGCTATATGCTGGAGACGAAGAACCCTGGCTCTTCCATAAATCTGTATAGGACCGAAGATCCGAGATTCAAATATTTGTTCTTCTCTTTAGCACCGTGGAGACAAGCATGGAATCATTGTGCCCCAGTTCTCGTCATAGATGGAACATTCATGAAATCTTATTACAAAGGAACACTACTAACTGCTTGCTGCCAGGATGCCAATAAACAGCTCGTCCCCATAGCCTTTGGAATATGTGAATCAGAAGATAAGGACTCCTGGCTGTGGTTTCTTAGTCAATTGAAAACCACCCTGACCCCAAGGCATGATCTTTATATTGTCTCTGACCGTCACGAGGGGATCATTCATGCTGTTCAAAACGTTTTCCCGAACGCAGGTCACGGTTATTGTACCGAACATATAGCTCGAAATTTGCGTGTTAAATTTAAAGGTCCTAAAGAAGACCTAACTTGGAAGTTTAGAAAAGCATCACGTGCACCAACCGAGGTGGAGTGCGAGGAATACCTTCAAATGCTGGATGAACAAGACTACCGAATACGTGCATACCTCAACCAAATTGGTCAAACAAAATGGGCACGATTTAAAAGTGGCCCATTCCGCTACTCTGTAATGACTTCAAATGCCGCAGAATCAATGAACACCGTCAACAACTCGGCATGTGAATACCCCATTTGCAAGCTAGTTGATTTCATTCGTGAAAGGATGCAGAAATGGTTTCATGAACGGTTTGAAACAGCCTCATCTACATCAACTATTCTACCAAAGAACCTTGAGTCTGAATTAATTACGTTACAACGTGATGCATTTAAGATGAAGGTATATATTCCTTACTCAGTCATACACTATAATTTGTAAATAATTCATATATAATGCAAACACCCCCGGTATATGATTTTACATTGCATGTCACTAACACTCCAAACTGTTTGTAGGTTAAGCCATCTTGCCCATACGAGTTTGAGGTTGTTGACCGGTGGACCAGAACTTTCGTGGTTAACCTGAGAGACAAGTCTTGTACATGTGGGGATTTTCAATTGGACCATTTTGTATGTGTACACGCTGTGGCAGCAATAGGATCTCGTCCAGGTCTATCGTGTTATAATTTCATCTCACCTTACTACAAACGCCAAGCATTGGTAGCCACCTACAGCGGAATTGTGCATCCATTAGGTGACAAGTCTACGTGGGACATCCCGACCGATGTTAAATCACTAGTTTGCAAGCCCCCATCATGCACCAAGCGCCCTCCAGGAAGGCCGAAGAAGAGGAGGCTACCGTCCGTTGGTGAATTCCACACCGGAAAAGGACGGAAAAAGCAGAAGTGCACACGGTGTTTGAAGATGGGATACAATATAAAAACATGCAAAAACCCTATACCAACTTGACAATGTTTATTATTCATTAGATGTCTGCGTTGCAATATCTAATATCCTTCCACATCTCTCCAAAGAAAACACATACATGTATTTCTTATGCAGCCATTGTCTGGTTAAGAACTTCTTGAAAGGTGGCATTTTTATTTCTTTAATAAAACATATGATATACAACTTCATTACCAGAGTTTAAAAAACTAGCCATGTACAGCAACATTTAAAAACATATGATGAGTAGCAGGCAGTGTAGTTTTCGAGCAGAATTGTGTAGCAGGCAGTGTAGTTGGTTGAGCATTGATGAGTACCACGCAGTGTAGTTTTTGAGCAGTATTGTGTAGCAGGCAGTGTAGTTCTTCGAAACAGTAATCTTCAGCACGCAGTGTAGTTTTTGAGCAGTAAGGTGTAGCAGTCTGTGTAGTTGTTTGAAACAGTAATCTTCAGCAGGCAGTGTAGTTGGGTTTATGTGTGTGCAGTGCAATGTTTAAAGGTTACTGTGGGCGTCTATTTTTAAACGAAAAACTACACTGCCTGCTACTCAACAATGATCAAACAACTACACTGCCTGGCTCACATTAGCCCACATAATACTACTCCAAAAAAATCTATAACATGCTCTCTCAATACCAATGTAAAACGACCCCGAATATCTAGCCAAATCACATGGAGGCAGTGGCCCCGTGATTACCTACAACAACTCTCATGCAGGCATTGAGACACTGCACGGTTTTACAAACATAACATCGACATTGACACAAACATCAACAAATTGTTCTCAGAACTACCCACTGACAATAGCCGAACTCCAACGTCACCCTGTAGTCAGTCCCAAAACTACCCACTCTAACAGAGAGAACCCCACCCCTACCCCTTTTGTAAACCACCCACAATACCATAACCACAATGCCAAACCACCATGACACAACTCCCCCCACTTGTGGCTAAATAACCTACCCTTCCAATTACATACATCCAAAATCACCTTTGACCCCCCTCCTGGCTAAAAACCGTACACTTCCATTACCACTCTTCCATACTCACCAAAGCCCACCACCCCCCATGTGTGAATAATTTACACTTCCAATGCCCACCACACCAGAGGAGGTATGTCGCTTCTAAAACGCAACACAATTCTCACAACACACACTTCAATGGTGTCAATCATCTAATCAGCAAAACCATACACCGTGTACAAATGCGACTGGAGCGCACACTTACCAAATTATAAACTGGCCAAGGAAACGGTTACCCTACAAAATACTTCCGTGTACAAAACACTGACAACAAACGACGTAAAAATAATAATAAATGCAAGCCCACAATGTCAAAAAATAATGTAACAATGCAAAATCACAACCAAAAGGTCTTACACCAGAACATGAAAACACATGACAGTGTCGTCCCCCATAAATATCGATAACGAAAGCCATAAACTAACCCACACGCACAACATTATCCTCGACACCAATCCCATATATCATTCTGAANTGACAACATCACACTGAGGAAAACTACACGAAAACACTAACTGTCACCGGCTCTCACTTTTTGCTCATTACTGTAGGCAATGAGCTCCGTGGTCATCTTCTCCCGGTATCCCTTCATATCACGTGAATGCACTTCAGAAATGTTACCGTCCATCATCAAGTACTCCGCAAACTTCAACATGAACATTCCACAACTGAACCTGCATTTTAACATACAAACTTTAACGATACTAACCATGTCGCTATTATTAATAAAAAAATGCAACACCAAACGATCAATTAAATTCATAAATTTACCACATACCCGTCATCTTGCTGGGGACACCCATCAACCACACTGATAGAGAACTTACGTTTTCCCATCAGCCCATCTGAGTGCTCTTTGTACACACCCAATAAATCCACCAGTACTGGCAGCAACTCTGTTAAACATTGCATATATTCACTCAACGACCGGAAAGCATTTCCCTTCCTTCCTTTCGAATCGTATACCCGTATAGTCCTTCCTTCAACCTCTAGGACCAGCAATACCCAGTGGTCGCCAATGCTCAGGGGCATATACACGAAGTCACACTCAACCCATGGTCTAGAATATTTTCGTACCAATCCTTTCACCTCACTAGTTAGATTCCGATTACTGATGACCTCTTCCTTCTTGGCCTTTCCAACATTCACCAACTCTTGATGTGTATGCAGCCCTTGCAAGAAAAACGGGGTTGTAGTTGTGTACATCTGTATTAGGTCATACTGCCTGCCCTTCACCTCTAGGAAATGCATTGCTATCTCAATATGCTGTATATCAATTCAGTCCCCATATGAGTCAAAAATAAAAAAAACACCCATTAGCTTTCACATACATTTAATTAATAAGGATCACACTGCCATTACAGTGATCCCAACACTTATTCACACAATGCCCTTACCGGAACAAAACAAAACCCACTTCCTTTTATTTACCAATCTACATGCCCAGAAACCACGACGGTCAGTGTTAAAACGATCTACAACCATTATACTGCATCTATCCAATCAAGTAACTCAACTGTCATCTGTACGTACCTAGAATCCTTCACCTCAATTGACTCAAATACTACGCAATGTCCCTAATAAAACCACTCACAATGCCACAGTACTATTTAAAAAAAACATAAACATTCCTAAGTAATTCCCAAAAAAAATCCCACTCACATCATCTCACGGACACTCAAAGAAAACCCAAATTCTAAAACATGCAACAGCCACAGAGTTTATTTCAAACTTACACAAAATTAAACAACCAATAAAACACAAAAATAAAACATACCGTGCTGCGCAACCACTCTGTGCTTGTAAACAGCTCATACAACCATGTCTTGCTCTCCACTTTAAAACCATCTAGGTCAATTGGATTTTTCTTCATGTTCTCCACCTTGGATGTATACCTACACGTCGTATTACCCCTTCCGTGACGTTTCAACAAGCCCTCATTCAAAAATTGCCTCACCTTCTCTATCTCCTCAGCTGCAGGCATCTTCTTCGGATCCTCTGAAAATGGCCCATAGCACACGGCTGTCCTTTCACGGTTTAGACATTGCCTATCATGATCCGTCTTTTCAAGCTTACGCCTTTTCCTGTCTTGCTCAGCCTCAGAGGGAGTATATCTCTCTGGATTTTTGTGAACCCTTTTTGGGCGTTCAATCTCAACACATGCATTGTTCGAAGTGGAAGCCAAAGAACCCGCCTGATCAAAAAAAAAAATTCAAAACATCGCAGGGACAGAATGTGATCAGACGCGCATACACAAAGACACGGGGGGTACATTAACACACCACCGGGTATTACTGCCCACAATTATAATATTCATAACAAATTTTAACATTAAAATTACACTTAAATAAACTAACCGCCACAGGGTGTTGATCACCCATCTCTTTCTGGCCCACACTTCCCACACGGCTGATAGTAAATATTCTGTCAAAATCATCGTCACCCATGTTAACCCTCTCTTCGCATCCAGGGACATGCTGCACCACTTTCAACCTGTTCGAACCACTCGACCCCTGTAAGGTTACAGCGTTAAATACTTAGTGCGACAAACGGAAATTTCAATTCAGGTTAAACACATCTGAAAACCCACACCACCCCGTGTAAATATTATTCATTTTCCCAAATATATGTACACATATGACTAACCCCAACTGCAGCATTAACGTCTAACGTTACTTGCCCATCAGTAGGCATTGTACAGTCGCCACGTTTCATGCCCGAGTCATCACCACCATCAGTTTCCTTGCATTTCCCATCATCTTCAACGTTCGACTCAACCCCAACACAAGAATCTTTAGGAACCTGCCATTCCAAAACAATTACAACTGAAATATCATTCTGCCAAATTTACAGACTACTTTAATCTGCCTAAAAAACAGCAGTATAAGAAATCAACACTTTACACTTCTGGCGTTATGTATACAGTTAAGCGCCCTTTCCGCTACTCTGTTAATGCGATCTAGCTCAAGAGGATCATATTGTGTCTCCGTGTAGGGAATGTCTAAACACTTGCTTTGTTTTTCTGCATCACACGCTTCTGCTACCAGTGACGCCTTTGCAATTATATCATCTTGCACGTCATCACAAACTGCATCTACTTTAGGCATTGGTGTCAGAAGATCGAATGATGGACCACCAGCATCAAAACTCAACTCAATGTCATCTCCACATTTGACTCCAACCTTCGTATTCCCCCCACTACCAAAACCTCCCTCCTGGACCTTCACTTCCTCACTGCCTTCCATCAAGGACCCCTTCCCAGACGCAGAACCACCTTCAAGGGATGCAGTTTTTTGACGAAGAATGCCTAAAATTTCATCAAGCTTCTTGTCTTGCGCCGCCTGTTTCTCCTTGATATCTTTAATTTCATCAACTAGCCTCAGGTGATCACAAGCCTTAGAACCCACACAGTCCCTCTTTCCAGAACGCCCTCCCAAATTATACCCTTCTATACCACTGCCCCCCTCAAGCTTCACATCTCCATTACCAGGTGCCACCCCTTCAGACTTCATTTTCCCCAACGCTTCTCGTATATTCACCTGCTTTTCCTTGACAGCCCGAACCCTTTTGGAAGCACTCAATGACAACTTCCCTTTCCCTTTCACCGTTGAACTGATCTTTTCCTTGAACATCTCTTTAACACTCTCCAAAAGCATCTCCGCATCAGTAGGTTCAACTACAGTCACTTGAAGCTGGAAGTGAAAAAACAGTATTAGGGACAAAACTTAAGTAAAAAAAACCAAACCAAAATCAAGAATGAAACAAAACCACTAACCTTCCCAGACTTAAATAGTGCTTCAGAAACCTTTGCAGCGTTGAACTTTGCACAAACTTTCCATCTTAAACAGCGGGGTATTGAATTCACCCTTCCAGGATCTAAGACACACATCCCGGCCTCCGCCAGCGATGGGAATGTCTCAAAAGCCCATACCTGTAATGCAAACATGTACCCTCCAAACGTTGGCCGTGTGCTACCTCCCTTTTCAATGCACACTGCACACCTATACACGTGATCAACTA
The DNA here is from genome assembly GCA_900332095.2 of Cuscuta campestris. Lineage (NCBI taxonomy): Eukaryota > Viridiplantae > Streptophyta > Magnoliopsida > Solanales > Convolvulaceae > Cuscuta > Cuscuta campestris. Next base: position 1,706,540 of record OOIL02004034.1, on the reverse strand, counting down.
ACTCGGACCACACGTCATCCCCCCATGGGTACCTATCGAACTCATCCAGATCATCTACCAAATTAAGATAACTCATAGGCAAATTCACAGATGGCTGGTTTCCAAGAAACGCATTTGCCAACATATATATCAGAGACATCTTCAGGGCATCATTTGGCATTGTACCCGCCACATCACGATCGAATTTAAGAAACGCATTGCTGATCTCTCTTCGCTTAACTGCTTTGCTGCCGCGAAAATACCTTGATGCAAACCGACCACTCACACCATTGTCCATTTGCCCTCTCAAACCGCCCATTTTCAATCCAGTAATAAGATGGAACTGCGCCTTTGTCAATACCACCTCATGTCCAAGGATTTTGAATTTTAGATCGTCCTTCCTTCCACCACCATTAGCAGATCTCACACAGTTCCCTACTAGATGTATTAGTAACTGCCCGCTTATCCAAGGACATTCCAAAACATCCAAAATAGCACCAAATGGTGAAGACCTGAACCTGTTAATCTCCTCCTGAGTAAGTTTCGCTCTAACTTGTCTTGCAACTTCATTAACGTTGCAGTACGTGTTGATCCTCCCATCAAGTAAGCCCCCTTTATCCACCCGTTGTGCCTCCTAAACAAAGTAGAAAACACACATAAGTACTACACAAACTAATTACCCAAAACAAAGTGTATGACACACATGAAAATCATCGAATCAAAAGAATGGCATACACTGCCTTCCAATGTCACAAACCCCCCCCCCCCTCAAATTTGCACGATGACTTGCTACACATGGTTTCAACCAAACCCAAGTATGATGGAAGTATAAAAAACACACACCAATGCACTACCCAATGTTGTCCACACTTTAGTCTCTCGAAAATTAAAAAACATAATAAAAAACCTAGAACTGCCGGAACAATGCACACACCCAGAACCATAAAAAATCCACGCATTTAATAACATATTACACAAAAAACATGTTTGTCACAAACAGAAATCTTCCAATGCCACACAGAATCATACACCTCAAAAAGAACTCAAAACTTGAATTTGAACTAATAATCTATCACAGCCTACTTCCTTTACAAAACATACACCGCCATTTAGAGGTACAAAACACACATTCCCTTTGACATTATCCATTCATTACAACCACAGACACTGCACAACATCACACACGGCCAAAAAAATAAAACAAAAATGCACAACCACATTCAACCAAAATAAAAACAACAGAATTACTTCAAGGCATGTGTAGAACAGATCCATAACTAATAAAGTCCCAACACACTGCAAGAATCAAACCCCAACAACTCAGTTCAACTACCGGAGTAGCCAATTACATCTGACAGAAAATTCGGCTTTGCACACCAAATCACAAATTTTTAATCCATTAACCCTGAAACTCAAATTAAATTAAAAAAACCCCAAAATGAAACAAGAAAAGAAACTAGAATACACACATGCATACTGCCACAATTGAATCTTTACCAAAATATAATTCCATAATCGCACTGCAAAACCCCAATTGCAAACAAAATAAACAGAAGCATTACTTCAATGCATGATAAGCACAGATCCATAACGTATAAAATCCCAACCCACTGCAGGAATCAAACGCCCAACCAATCTGTCCAACTACCACACTAGCCAACTATATCTAAGTGAAAAATAGACACTGCACAACAAATGACAAATTTCAAATCCACTACCCCCAAACCTCAAATTAAATATACACACCCCAAAATGAAACAACAAAGAAACCTTAATAGACACATGCATACTGCCAAAATTGAAACTTTACCAACTTATACTTACAAAGTCGCACTGCCAAACCCCACATGAAAACACAATATATATAAAAAAAAAGAATTACTTCAAGGCATGTGTAGAACAGATCCATAAGGAATAAAAACCCAACCCACTGCAAGAATTAAACCCCCAGCAAATTTGTTCAACCACCAAAGTAGCCAACTATATCTAAGAGAAATAACGGCAATACACATCTAAGGACAAATTTGAAATCCAATACCCCCGAAATTCAAATTAATTATATAAACCCCAAAATGAAACAACAAGGATACCTGAATACACGCATGCATACTGCCAAAATTGAATCTTTAACAAATTTAAATCACATAAACACACTGCCAAACCCTACCTTAACCTTCTCCATACGCTTAATCAGTGGAATTTCATCCATTGTATCATCCGCTGACAAAGCATGACTACCACGGTCCAAAGCCTCCTCGTTCGCCATTGCAATCCTCACACTGCGCCTTCTCACCGGAACCGAACTTCCAGGGGTCGCAAGCTCCCTATACTTCATGTCTCTCGGGCCTAATACGGGGAAGTGCGAAAGAGCAGCCGGATTTTTCGACCTCAAAAACCGTGAAGCATGCAACAGCTAGAAAAGCGTATCCGGCGCCTGATTATCCGTCCTCTGAAATCGTAACATCCACTGCCAGCATCAAACCAATAAATCTAATTTTAAAAACAAAACAGGGACAAAACGGGAAGTTCACACCATGCTAAATGGCCGGAATCAATTTCTAGAATAACAGTGCTAAATAGGTACTAAATTCATAACATTAGTGCTACAACGGTGCTTTACCCTTTGTAGAATTGTAGGTTTAAGAATGGAAATATCAATAGATGTTTCAGATATTTCCATCGTTTTTTATCGGGATTCGATTGTTTTACGAAGAAATTTTTCTATTTTTTTTATTGTGCATGCTATCATCCTCGGACCAATTCTGATCGAAAGTGATGTTTGCAGGTTTAGGTTGAGCTCGATAATAGTTTTTTTCATACTCCGTAATAATTTGCCTTTTGCTTGTATATATTTTGATCGAGCCGTATATTAAAGCCAGTTCTATGTCTTATGTAGTAGATATGAGAATTCCACAATCATTAATGTTTTAAACAGATGGTGTGGTGTTTATTCATATAGAAGAATAATCTAAGGTAAAGACTTTATTTTTGTCTCTGATTCAAAATTAGAGATCTGAATTATTATGTCACTATGCTGATACTCCTAAATTGTTTTATGGTAGATATTCCACTGTTGACTCATTTTGATAAATAATGCAGGGTAGAAAATAATGATTTATTTTGTTTTAATTCATTACTGGCTTTGAAATATAAATTGAGTACCCTAATAATACTATGTTTTTCTATGTAGGTACAAATTCCATAATTGATAAGTGTAGGTACACTTTGAATTGCTCTTCTGCTTAGAGCACTGAAAATACGTTTGAAGCCCCGAAACTTCAAAATTTCTCTCTCTGCCACGTCAGCTTTAACTTCACTGGAAATGGGTTTGAAACCGGGGCTTCAAACCTTCATTTTTTACATTTTTAAATATATATCTTCTAAAACTAAATTAATAAAATGTAATTAATTTATTATTTAATTATATTGAAACACGAATAATAAAAAAATACATTTATTAAGTTTAAAGAAATTGAAACGACAATAATTTAAAATTTAAAAAATTACATTCATTAAAATAAAAAAACGACAATAATAAAAAAGATACATTAACAAAAAAACTAAGGTAAATTATATTTCACCTTGATCTCTCTTTGTCTTTGCTCGTAGATCATCTGTCTGAAACCCGATAACTTAGAATGGATTTTGCCTTCTTTCTTCCAATTGGCCGTGGAATGGGGTCCTCGTCATCGAAATCCGCAATGTTGAAGGGAGGCATTTGATCGGACGAACCGATAGTGTCGTCGGCCTCAACCTCGGCGTCGACGGAGGATCTTTTCTTTGTCTATCCGCCGTCGGGATTGTTGAGTTGTTGCCACTTCGGGGAACGGCTCAAAATCCTCCAAAGATCGATGGGCACCTTGCCTTGGTGCCCGTCATCTTGATACCGGGTCGTGGCAAGCCGGAGAACATCGGCGTCGTTCGTCCCGCTCCTCCGGGACCGGGCGCATTCCTCGTAAACTCCGATAAACTTTCGGACTTTACGGTTGATGTTGCTCCATTTGGAAGTGAGTTGGTCCCAGGTACGGTAGGAGTCGTCCTTGTTCATCGTCGTGAAGAACTTCTCCTCGATAGGATCCCACATCGCATCCTTCGTTTGCTCCGAACCTTTAAAAAAGTATAACACGATTTTTTTATGACACGATTAAATATAATTTTATATAAATAAAAACATAAATATATTAGAAAACATGTAATTTTTACCAATGATAGGATGCTCGGAGACGTCAACCCAAGCCGACGCCAATAAGCACTCCTCCTCCGGCGTCCACTTTTGGATTGACCGTGCCACCTCGGTCATCGTGCCTTTTGCTTTGTGGCTTTTCCAGCGTGTACTTGTTTTGGAGCCGGATGGTTCCGATTGAGTCTCCGGAACCGAATCTCGCTCGACGTACCCCGATTGTTGCGTCTCGAAGATCGGCGGATGATCCCCGAATTCTTGGAAATACCACATCGCGGCATCGTGAGGCGCGAGATTGTCGGGAAAGAAGCCGGAGCCGGAAGGATTTATGTTCAAAAGAGAGGGAGGAGTTTGAAATTGAAGAATATGTGAAGAAGATTGAAGAAGATTGAAGGAGTGAGAATGGGAGGGGGGGGGGAGTTTGAAATTTATAAAAAAAATAAATTTTTTTTTGTTTACAACGGTTAAATTAGCCATTAGGGGGAGGGGGAGCTCCGTCAAACGAGTGACGCCGAATGAGTGACGCCCGTATCACGCCGATGGGGGGCGGTGTTTAACGCCCCCAACGTTAAAACCGGCGAGTTGGCGTGATGCCCATTACCAGTGGCCTTAGAGCACTGGAAATACTCGTGAAGCCCCGGGCTTCAAACCGGGGCTTCAAAATTTCTCTCTCTGCCACGTCAGCTTTAACTTACCTCACAGATTTAGTGGAAATGGGTTTGAAGCCCCGGGGCTTCAAATTGGGCTTCAAACCTTCATTTTTTACATTTTAAATATATATCTTCTAAAACTAAATTAATAAAATTTGATTATTTTATTAGTTAATTACATTGAAACAAAAATAATTTAAAAAATACATTCATTAAATTTAAAGAAATTGAAATGACAATAATTTAAAAAAGTTACATTCATTAAATTAAAAAAAGAAAGCGACAATAATAAAAAAAGTTACATTAATAAAAAAAACTCAGGTAAATTATATTTGGCCTTGATCTCTTTTTGTCTTCTCTCGAAGATCATCCGTTTGAAGCCCGATAACGTAGAAAGATCGGTTTCCATGATTTTGATCTAGTCCTTATCTTCTTTTCGCTTCATCCTCTCTTATTCTCGAATATTGAACACCAGAAGTTGTTCCATTGCCCGACCGATATCGTCGCGAGAAAAAATGAAACAGAGCCGGACCCTCTAGAACCCGAGGCAATGGATTTTGCCTTCTTTCTTCCGATCGGCCGTGGAATGGGGTCCTCGTCATCGGAATCCACAACGTTGAAGGGAGGCATTTGTTCGGACGAACCGATAGTGTCGTCGACCTCAACCTAGGCGTCGACGGAGGATCTTTTCTTTGACGATCTGCCGTCGGGATTGTTGTGTTGTTGCCGCTTCGGTGAACGGCTCAAAATCCTCCAATCGATGGGCACCTTGCCTTGGTGCCCGTCATCTTGATACTAGGTCATGGCAAGCCGGAGAACATCGGCATCGTTCGTCCCGCTCCTCTGGGACCAGGCGCATTTCTCGTAAACTCCGATAAACTTTCGGACATTACGTTTGATGTGAAGAACTTTCGTCTTTGTTCATTGCCGTGAAGAACTTCTCCTCGATACGATCCCACATCGCATCCTTCGTTTGCTCCGAACCTTTAAAAAAGTATAACAAGAAAATTTTTATATATAACACGATTATATATAATTTTATATAAATAAAAACATAAATATCTAAGAAAATATATAATTTTTACCAACGATAGGATGCTCGGAGACGTCGACCCAAGCCGACCCCAATAAGCACTCTTTCTCAGGCGTCCACTTTTGGATTAACTGTGCCGCCTCGGTCATTGTGCCTTACGCTTTGTGGCTCTTTCGGCGTTGACTTTTTTTGGTGCCGGATGGTCCTGGTTTAGTCTCCGGAACCGACTCTCACTCGACGTACCCTGATTGTTGCGTCTCGAACATCGGCGAATTACTCCCGAATTGTTGCCCGAATTGTTGGAAATACCACATCACGTGCTCGTGAGGCTCGAGATCATCGGGGGAGAAGCCGGAGCCGGTAGGATTCATGTTCAAAAGAGAGTTGGAGAATTGGAGAATTGAAAAATATGTGAAGAAGATTGAAGAAGATTGAAGGTGTGAGAATGCGAGGAGGAGAAGTTTGAAATTTATAAAAAAATAATTAATGTTTTCTTTTTTTTGCTTTCAACGGCTATATTAGCCATTAGGGGGGGATTAAAGCGTCAAACGAATGACGCGGGTGCTGTGACGCCGAGGTGAAGCCCCCCAGGGGGGCGGTGTATAACTCCCCCTAGGCGTGAAAATGCAACTAACGCCGCTCGGCGTTACGAGTAGTACCACTGCTCTTAGCACTATTGGTCACCAAAGGTATGTTAGTTCTATAATATGTTTCCTATGAGTTGGCATTATTTTTGACAACACACAACCACTAGCATAGACTAGGTGTAGTGTCGTTATGATAGTAGAATTGGTCATCCTACATGTAAGCCTTCCGAAACTAGGATGGTACGGAGGAAGGGATGAGCTCAGAGCATGACTTCTTTCCTTTCAGGTCTCTGCCTGCTCTAATACTCCTACTGGCCCAGGACTTTGTTGATTTAAGCATGCTTACGAAGGAGTCCTATGGGCAGCTGGTTAGGGTTACACCCTATGGAAGTCTATGTTTAAATAAGGCATTCCACAGGTGGGTTTGCGGTGAGAAAAACATAGAGATATTATGCTAACAAGAGAGAAGAAACTCTGCATTCTTCCATCACAAAGAAGAGTGAGAGAATGGAGCTTATCATATACACATACGTGAGGTCTCAATAAGAAGATCAGCCATGGATCTTCTTTAAGGTTTGTTCAGCTGGTGAATCGTGCGAGGCTGAGCAAAGGTCAAGACACATCCTTATTGCAGAGCAACGAGAAGGTGTAATAGGCCTGGAGTGACACAAACAGAGTTTGGTGTTTGATCACGTAAGTAGACAAATCTATTCAATAGAAGGATCTGTTGAAGATTGATTGTGTAATTCTTATGTTGATCTAGTAGAAAGGCTATTACACGGATTTGGGCCTCGTAGACGTAAGAGAGTTTGCTCCAAACTGTGTAAACAAATCTCTGTGTCTTTACTTGCTTTTGGTGTGTGTTTGGACTGGTGTTAGAAAAGGTGTTGTAGCGTTCTGTAAGTCTGGTAGTTGATCTACAACGCAATTTCCAACATCTTTTAGTTTGTGTTAAGTGTGAGTTTATCTAGTTTATATTCTGTGCTGGGTGTGTGGAAATTTTAATTGGTATCAGAGCCTGCATAACTTAAGCTACTAGCTATCGGTCACATCATGGGAGACATGGAAGAAGGTGCAAATGTGCAGAGACCACCTTTGTTGCGTGGACACATCTACAATTTCTAGAAGGGACGAATGAGAGTCTTTCTCAAATCTCTTGGAGGTGGTGTTTGGAGAAGTGTGGAAACTGGATGGTCTGAACCTCTCAAATATTCTGAGGACCTGACTACATCAACAGTCAAACCGTTCGAAGAGTATAGCAGAACAGAAGCCATTGCTGCTGAGTATAATGACAAAGCTTTAAATGCAATCTTCGGAGCAGTAGATTCTACCCAGTAATATGCCATGAAGTGAATGATTCCTACATCATGCTTCTACGACATGCATGATGATATGAATGAATTTACAAACCTTTAAGAATAACCTAGAATATATAATTCATAATAAGCATACAATGGTTAATCTCAAGAAACCTGCTAATTAATCATTTAGGTTCAAAAACAAGTTCTTGTCTAGTTTCTGGTACCGTGACAGTCGACCGTTCCTACCGGCAATCGACCGTTTGGTTGCTACAGTTGAGACTGAGACTCCAGCGGCTAATTGTTCATTGGTCTGGTCCAGACGGTTGGGAGGGTGAACTGTGGAAGAGCAGAATGGTCGACTACCCCTACCGACGCTCGACCGTGACCGCAATAGTTGCTCGAACACCGTGCATGGTCCACTGCCCTTGAAAGTGGTCGACCGTCACAATGGCAGCGACGGGGAGTGGTACGTTCCAGCGTCCTTTTTACTACCTGCCTTTTTGTCTTATTTTCATTGGGTTATGAACATGGATACTAAAACATATATTTCCTAAGGTTCCTAGATAATTTCCATCGAATTTTGTGTATTCATAGATTTTAACTAATAACCAATGAGTGTTGGATTACAACGTAATTTATGAACAAAAAATCCTATGGATGATGATGATATGAACGGTGGTAACGTCTCATGAACCACTACGTCAAAAACAGATACTGACAAGTGTTCTTTTTAGTAGTCTAACTGTGCTAGTTTCAGTGGTCTTCCGAGCAGCTGTTTGATATTTTTACAGACTACTGTTTAAAAACAATTGTGTAATACGGTTGGCGACACCTATTTTCTGATGTTTCAGAGTACATGTTCTTGAAGTTGTCCTCGTATGAGTAAGACATCTGTTTTCTGGAGTTAAAGACAACTATGGTGTTTTGTTGTCTATCTATAATGAATATTACAGTTGTTTTCAACTTCAGACTCCTATTGTGTGGTGTTGTCCTTCAACAGTATAGACATCTAATTTCAAAAGTAGTTGAAAGATTTATCAGACTGCTGCTTGGAAGACTACTAACAAAAAATAGCATCACACAACTGTTATATTGTGTTATATTTCTAAAATGTAGACTACTAATTTTGTTGTATTTTAAACAACTGTTTCTTCCACTTGTATAGTGCTCAATAACACTACGCTTTTTTTTGTAGTTGTCTTTGAAATATTCAAACTATCTTTTTACACAGTACTCAGATTGTAAATCAGACTACTGCTCTGAAGACAACTAAGTATGTTTGCATAAGACAACTGCTATTTTGTGTTGCATTTGTAAAATATAATGTAAACAACTATCTTTGTTGTATTTCACACAACTGTTTATTTCTATTGTCTAACGTTTATTAACATTACAGGTTTGTGTAGTTGTCCTTTAGAGATTTAGAAAACTATTTTAATACATTGTAAAGCTGCTTGAAAGACTACTATATTTCAATTTACATTTATATTTAATAAGTACAATTTATTTCATTTCCAAAATATTGATCAGAAAACAAAAATAAATTCTAAAATGTAGAATATATTGAATAATATCTAAATACATACAATCCAAGTCTAAATAGCATCCAATAATTTAATATTTACATAATTAAAATCACACTCTAATTGTCCATTCAGCATGCCTAATTTAGTTATTTGTCACTCCCCTCAATAACATTTTTGAATACATCTTCTCTTGCTCTAGCAACATTTTCTTGTAAAGCATCCACTTTAGTCCTCAATCTGCATACCATTAAATAATTAATGTCTGTTGATAAGAACAAAGAGTTCATAACAAAAATACTTGAAACTTTTTGGAGTTATTTGCTAGCTAAATACCTCCAAAGTAGTTCATATGCATCTATTTAACAATTGAAGTTCATAATTCAGCTTAGGAATCAAGCAAAGCTGCAGATTTTTCTAAATAAAAAAAAATTAGTTTAGATTTTAGTCAAAATCAACACTTAAAATTCAAAAATCGATATATAAACACAATGTCATGCTTCTACATATGGTCTATAAGCAGGATGTATAAATGTTAGTCAAATCAACACTTGTGCTTGGATTGGTGTGGGAGAAGTGAATCCAGCAAAACAAAGCTACAGGAAAATTAAAAACATTATCCATACCAACAAAAATAATGTGGAGAACACTCTAGGACGTGCATGGATAATATTAGAAATACAAGCTTGAGATTTCAAAAATCATCCAAACTTTGAGAATGATTAAATAATAATAATAATAGTAATAATAATAATAATAATAATAATAATAATAATAATAATAATAATAATAGTAATAATAATAATAATAATAATAATAATAATAATAATAATAATAATAATAATAATAATACTAATAAACTAAATTGAAAAATGAACAAGGATCCCAAATAAGGTTTGAAGGAATGCAGCTGCTTACAGAAGCAACTCAAGGCAACAAAATAGAGCAATTAAAACAGAGGATGGAGAGCCAATAGGCTAGAAATCCCAGTCACATATATTGTTATTTGGATGAAGGGCCAACTAACCTTCAAGAAGCTGTTGGAGTTGTGCCCTGATGGCCAACTGTTTATCATTATTCTATCATGTATAGGCAGATATAATATGTTTACACATCTCATGCTAATGTAAACAAATATTATATTCCTAGATTTATATTTAAAAGATGGAGAAATTTGCTCTTGGGTACCCTATATTTTGAGAAACTAACTGCCGGGTATCTCATATTTTTAAAATATATTCCGAGGTACCCTCTATTTTTAGAAACTAACAATCGGGTACCTCGCATTTTTAAAATATACTCCGGAGTACCTCCAAATATATATTAACTTACCCATAAGGGACATTCTGTTTCACTCTTCGTCAAAGCCAGTTACGCCATTAATTTTAAGAATTTGAGGTTTGGAATTCCAAAAATAACCTTAGTTTTTATACTTTAATGATACAATCTATCGAGTTTAATCGAAGCTTTCGAATGAAACAGAATGTCCCTTATGGGTAAGTTAATGTATATTTGGAGGTACCCCGGAGTATATTTTAGAAATGCGAGGTACCCGATAGTTAGTTTCTAAAAATAAGGGCACCTCGGAGTATATTTTAAAAATATGAGGTACCCGGCAGTTAGTTTCTCAAAATATGGGGTACCCAGGAGCAATTTTCAGTAAAAGATGTTAATGAGATAATGTTATTCTTGTAACACCCGCCCTCCGTGGACCCAGTTCACCCGCGACCCAACGGACCGGTAGGGTTACATGGGCGGTCCGAGAACCGTCCGTTACAAAAACATTAATGATTATTTATTAAGAAAACGGTTACGTTTGATTGATGGGATATTAATGACTATTTATTATGAAAACGTTTGTTTTACTTGGTGAAATAAATGTTAGGAGTTATTCCCAGAAACGTGACTGATATAAATGCAGAGTAAAATCGGAAGTAAGTAAATGAGTAAAACGACAAATGGTGGGTTCATGCCCAAATGATTAATTAATTTAATGTATTAAATATTGAACTTGTCCTTGCGCCACCCATCTTCCCACCATCATTGTCCTCCAGGGTTAGCACCTGCACCGTTATGTCTACCTGCGTGTAGCAAAAACAACTACACGCTCAGCATAAGCTGAGGAGTGAATCTAACAAAAGAACATTTAATGATAACCCATATGGCTATACACATATTAATACCTGTACTTAACGTACGAAATACCCCATGTTTACTAACTGATTAATTTGCACTTGATGGGATATTATTCCACATAACAAAATGATTAACAACCACATTGAGTATGGATATGATGGGGAACATACATGATGATGACAACCACATTGAATGTTGACGTGACATGGAACATACATGATGACGATGTGACTTGATGCATGACTTAAACTATTAGGGACACCCCTGACTTAGTCTCACTTGACACAATCACCCCTCCACTCTGGTAATGAGTCGGGCTCGAAAGAAATGTCGCAAGTGGACTAGCAAAGACCGGGTAGTAGCCGTAGCCTGACTACTATGTACATACACAAGCCCAACATGATGAAAACCCATTGGTCCCCGAAGGTTCCTGGACGGGCCCACTGTAGTAGGTTCACGAAAGCCTGACCTCCTTACAGCGGTATGCACATGATGATGAACCTAGGACATGCGTCTAGGATGAACATGATGAAATGAATGCATTGATTGAGGGAGGAAGTTAAATTCGATGCATACATATGTGTTTGATTACGATTTGTTCAACATGATGGCCTTGGGTTCAGAACTGGCTGATAATCGATTGTCTACCGCTGGTAATCGATTATGATGCCGTGCAGATTCTGTCCCCAAAGTCCTACAGACTGTGATAGTCGATTGTCACCCTGTAACAATCGATTGTCAAGTTGGTTTGTTCGGGAAGTTCTAAGTTCAGAGAGCCCTGATAATCGATTATTTGTCTATGTGATAATCGATTATCAGTGAAGCCAACTCAGACCCAAGAATACGCAGGGCCTGATAGTCGATATCACATGTTTGATAATCGATTATCACGCTGTGCTGAATCAACTGAGGAGTCCAGCGTGGCCTGAAAGTCAATTGTACTATCCTGTAACTCGATTATCAAGGCACGCTGACTTCCATTTTATCTGTTTGTTTGTCATCAAAACATTGGAAGTATTAGAAACGAATGTTTATATTTCCATGCTAAATAACCGTTGAACTTACAAGGTTTCAAACATTTATATTGACGAGTACACAACTTGATAACATGATTACACGTATGTTGGATGGTTAACCTACGAACATGCATAGATTCTACGTAGGTTGCGTACGATATTCCTATGAATATAACGACATCGATTATAACTAAATGTTCTAGAATTAGAGGGACAACTACTCACCTCTAAATGAAGGGGTTGATGGAACGAGATGAGCGAATGGTGCTAACGAACGGACGAACGACGACTACGCTTCGCACGAATACCCTAGCCCTTCTTCTCCTTCAACCTTGCACCCGCCGGAGCTTCGCCGAAGGTCCTCCTTGCTGTTGGTCTGGCCGAATGAAGGGGAGAGGAAGAGAGAGTGAATGCTTGGGGGGTTACAAGTGGTGAAGGAGATGGAAGGGAAAACGGATGTATATATTGAAGAGACATAATGGAGGAATAATGAAGGAATGATGAGGGAAGTAAATGAGAATTAAAAATGGGGAATGCATGGTGATGGGTGTGGCGTGTGGATTGATTTGGGGGTTACAAATATTTACTTTACTCTCTTATGTAAAAATCTGACCTGAACAGTACGCGCTTTTCCCCCTGAACGGGTCCGAATTGAAAACCGTTTACGTTTTTGGAATCAGACAGTCAAAACAAATTTAATGATGTGTTCAAATAATTTTTCTAAGAACTTTATTTCCCCCAACTCTAGACCGGATCAGTAATTAATTATTTAAAACAATCAATTCTAATAGACCAGGTTGTAGGGCGTTACAATTATCCACCCCTTAAGAAAAGTTTCGTCCTCGAAATTTACCTAGTCATTGATCGCCATGATTACGTCATGTGCGAACTACTCAGTGCGTCCGCGCCTGGGGCTGCCTGCTCTGGGGCCTACTGGGGTGTGAAGCTCGACGCTTCCGTGCGCACGCTCACGTGCTCAGGCTCCCCATGTGGGACAGCCTGTCCATCGTTCCTGCTGCTTGACTCATTCTCTATGGGAATAGCGTAAATCAGAACTAATGACAATATGACATACATGTGAATAAAATAACGGTGTACCTTTCCCTGGGAGCGATGTGATGGGAGATGCGGCTGTGGACTTTTTGAAAATACCCTTTGACCAAGATGACAACTTTTTTTTTCCCACAAAAACCGAACTGCTCTGATACCAAATTGTTACACCCGCCCTCCGTGGACCCAGTTCACCCGCAACCCAACGGACCGGTAGGGTTACATGGGCGGTCCGAGAACCGTTCGTTACAAAAACATTAATGATTATTTATTAAGAAAACGGTTACGTTTGATTGATGGGATATTAATGACTATTTATTATGAAAACGTTTGTTTTACTTGGTGAAATAAATGTTAGGAGTTATTCCCAAAAACGTGACTGATATAAATGCAGAGTAAAAGCGGAAGTAAATAAATGAGTAAAACGACAAATGGTGGGTTCATGCCCAAATGATTAATTAATTTAATGTATTAAATATTGAACTTGTCCATGCGCCACCCATCTTCCCACCATCATTGTCCTCCAGGGTTAGCACCTGCACCGTCATGTCTACCTGCGTGTAGCAAAAACAACTACACGCTCAGCATAAGCTGAGGAGTGAATCTAACAAAAGAACATTTAATGATAACCCATATGGCTATACACATATTAATACCTGTACTTAACGTACGAAATACCCCATGTTTACTAACTGATTAATTTGCACTTGATGGGATATTATTCCACATAACAAAATGATTAACAACCACATTGAGTATGGATATGATGGGGAACATACATGATGATGACAACCACATTGAATGTTGACGTGACATGGAACATACAAGATGACGATGTGACTTGATGCATGACTTAAACTATTAGGGACACCCCTGACTTAGTCTCACTTGACAGGATCACCCCTCCTCTCCGATAATGAGCCGGGCTCGACAGAAATGTCGCAAGTGGACTAGCAAAGACCGGGTAGTAGGCGTAGCCTGACTACTATGTACGTACACAAGCCCAACATGATGAAAACCCATTGGTCCCCGAAGGTTCCTGGACGGGCCCACTGTAGTAGGTTCACGAAAGCCTGACCTCCCTATAGCGGTATGCACATGATGGTGAACCTAGGACATGCGTCTAGGATGAACATGATGAAATGAATGCATTGATTGAGGGAGGAAGTTAAATTCGACGCATACATATGTGTTTGATTACAATTTGTTCAACATGATGGCCTTGGGTTCAGAACTGGCTGATAATCGATTATCTACCGCTGGTAATCGATTATCATGCTGTGCAGATTCTGTCCCCAAAGTCCTGCAGACTGTGATAGTCGATTGTCACCCTATAACAATCGATTGTCAAGTTGGTTTGTTCGGGAAGTTCTAAATTCAGAGAGCCTTGATAATCGATTATTTGTCTTTGTGATAATCGATTATCAGTGAAGCCAACTCAGACCTAAGAATCCGCAAGGCCTGATAGTCGATTATCACATGTGTGATAATCGATTATCACGCTGTGCTGAATCAACTGAGGAGTCCAGCGTGGCCTGATAGTCAATTGTACTATCCTGTAACTCGATTATCAAGGCACGCTGACTTCCATTTTATCTGTTTGTTTATCATCAAAACATTGGAAGTATTAGAAACGAATGTTTATATTTCCATGCTAAATAACCGTTGAACTTACAAGGTTTCAAACATTTATATTGACGAGTACACAACTTGATAACATGATTACACGTATGTTGGATGGTTAACCTACGAACATGCATAGATTCTACGTAGGTTGCGTACGATATTCCTATGAATATAACGACATCGATTATAATTAAATGTTCTAGAATTAGAGGGACAACTACTCACCTCTAAATGAAGGGGTTGATGGAACGAGATGAGCGAATGGTGCTAACGAACGGACGAACGACGACTACGCTTCGCACGAATACTCTAGCCCTTCTTCTCCTTCAACCTTGCACCCGCTGGAGCTTCGCCAGAGGTCCTCCTTGCTGTTGGTCTGACCGAATGAAGGGGAGAGGAAGAAAGAGTGAATGCTTGGGGGGTTACAAGTGGTGAAGGAGATGGAAGGGAAAAGGGATGTATATATTGAAGAGACATAATGGAGGAATAATAAAGGAATGATGATGGAAGTAAATGAGAATTAAAAATGGGGAATGCAGGGTGATGGGTGTGGCGTGTGGATTGATTTGGGGGTTACAAATATTTACTTTACTCTGTTATGTAAAAATCTAACCTGAACAGTACGCGCTTTTTCCCCCGAACGGGTCCGAATTGAAAACCGTTTATGTTTTTGGAATCAGACAGTCAAAACAAATTTAATGATGTGTTCAAATAATTTTTCTGAACTTTATTTCCCCCAACTCTGGACCGGATCAGTAATTAATTATTTAAAACAATCAATTCTAATAGACCGGGTTGTAGGGTGTTACAATTCTGCTGATGAGACTAACATCTTGAAATAAATATTTATCTAAATGTCCATAGTCGAGTATTAACGCGAGTGGGATATCGTTAATGCATGTGAGACTAGTGTGTGTTGGATGTTTGACTTAGTCTCATAGTCAATGACGGTGTGTTCGCATCCGCACATGCGCAGATATTATCTAGAGATAATAGGATGCCGGACTGACCCATCCTAAAGATGTTGCTTGAACTTTTAGTTCATGCTCTAAGCATCTTTAGCGCGACCACGGGTGTAACTATATATCCTTCGAGTTGAAGTATTACGTTTTCTGCATATGTGAACCCGCATACTTTGATGCATCGTCCTAAGCCATATGAAATAAGGATGGTATACAGGCTTTGTTTTGGGTATGCCGCAGCGCGTATTCAGAAACATAGATTACGTACATAGGATTTGTCAATACTCTTTTTAAAAGAGATTAATGTCTTATGGGGCCCACTGATAAGTCATGACTGAGGAAACTGCATGGCCATGCTGAAATGTTTTTATGACGTCTGTTCCTATCAGTCAGACTTGATAAATCGTGAATGACTTAATGGATACAAGCTGGCACTACAAAAAAATGGGCATTCTGCGACACTTGTTTAGCGGCACATTACTAAGTGCGATAATCAATAAATGTGTATTGGGTTTCTCGGCACTTAGAACTGTTGTTATCTTAAAAAAAAGAATTAAGCTAGGGGTACACCAATATGAGGTACCCCAAGTGTACACCAAGCCAACACAGACACACACAGACCCAAAGTGTTTGTGCAACACAGACACTTTGTGTCTGTGTGTGTCTGTGTTGGCTTGGTGTACACTTGGGGTACCCCATGTTGGTGTGCCCCTAGCATTGCCCTAAAAAAAATCATTTCTCAAATTTACTTCTCCATATGATAATTAAAAAGAACAAACTCGGACTCCTTCAGCTTCAAAAAAAAACAAAAACTCGGACTCCTCAGTCACAACTCCTTGCAGATTTTCCTCCTAAAAAAACCTCCTTGCAGATCTCATAGCTTTGATTATTCGGTTCTTCCAACAAGATAACAGAGAGCAACAGAGGGAAGGAAACAAAGCTAGGGCTAGGGTTCGGGACCTTAGCTTCAAACATTGATCGCCGATGTGCAAAGCAGCAAGCAGATGCAGGGATGGAAAAGGAATGAAAACGGTGACGGACTCGAGAAACTACAATCGGGCAGATGCAGGGATGGAAAAGGAATGGAAACGGTGACGGACTGGAGAAACTACCATCGGAAAGAACCTGGAGAAAGAAGAATAGAGAAGCCAAATCCACCGTCCATGAGTGTTTTCGAGGGTATGATTATATGTCTATATTTCTTCTTCATTTTCCTCTTTCTTCATGTGTTGATATCTTCTTTATTGTCCACTTCTAATAGCATTGTGTATGTTTTAGGGCATGAACAAATCTACAGCTATTTTTAATCTTGTTAAATGATTGATCTTGTTTCTATTTTGAATTTAATATGCTCTATGAATGATTGTTATATTTTATTTTTAAGATTCAAGCAAAATTTATGTTTTAGTATTAAATTAATAGTTTTGAATACTGATTCTGAACCCTTTCTTAATAGTTTCAATGTATACTTCATAAATGTTTGTTCAATTTGAAAATATGAGTTTCAGTTCGTGCCTTTGGTATTGTTGTGTTCATATAGTTCATGTAAATTACTACGAGTAGCTACTATGAGAATGTGAGCTTTTTGTTTCGGTTACTACTCACTTTTTAAAAAATGTTTCTCAATTCAACTGAACACTTTTGCTAGAAGAGTTACCAATTCCATAGCATCGTATGACATTTTCTTTAGATCTAGGAAAGAAACATCTACATGTGGAAAGATTGATGTATTGTGTTTTGTGCTTAACAACTGCTGAAATATTTATTATGCTTATTTTGGTTCCATGTACAGATATTTCCTTATTTTCTAATCAGTTTGAGCTATGAAGCCTTCTTAGTACTTAATTAGTAAGTTTGAAGGATGGTTGTGAATCATATCCTTGCTTTAGCATTGCATATAATAATATATATAAGGTTGTTCTATCTGAAGATCTGAATTTTATGTTTATAACTATATTTGTAGTTCTGTTCAAATGATTCTCGTGTAAAATTTCATAACTATGAGCCTTTTATTGATCTGCATATAACATCACTAAAATGAATGATGGATCTGGAGCAACTTGATCTTCTAAAAGAAATTGGTGGCACATGAGTCAATGAAGAGAGATGCAGAGAAAGTCTCAAGATTATGTAAGAAAGTGGTAAATCACCAGTTGATGGTAATGATTTTTTTAATGTGACAATTTGGGTTGAGCTTAATCTTAGTGACAAGCCTATTGGAGGTAAATTAGCTACTTTCTTATGTTACGTTTCTCTTATCTACTGATTATCATTATAGCAATTGATTTTTGTAAGTTCATGTTAGATTTGCTTCTATTGAGATCTTAGGTATTCTTAACAATGTTCTAATTAATTTTCTTGATAGTTGGAATGTCAAAAAATAGGACTCTTGGTGGCGTGTGATGGAAGATGAAATTAAAGTTAACATGGAACTTAATCTTGAGTTTCATCACATCACATAAAAAGCTTTTTTTGCTTCTTCTTACAATAAGAAAACAATTAAAGAAGTTTATGATATTTTGTCTTCCCATTATAAAAGTAAATAGAAACATTGTATGTAGTGCAGATAAAGATGTGTTGTGATTATATAGCGAGATTATTGTATAGACTCATTGTCAAATTTGTCTTTGTAAATTGAACAAGCAAAGTTCATCTGGCCATAAATCATTTCTTTTTATCAGAAGCTTAATCTTTTACTGAGAATCGATGAAGAACAGGTGTTGTATCTTTGTGAGATCTTTATCTTTTAGTTGGATTAGTGAAAGTTATTATTCATCTCTATTCAGTTTTCTTAGATTAACTAGTGAGCTTAAACTAGTATTTAAGTTTTTCACATTCATCTTTAATTTCAAATGGCAGACCAGTGATACTTCCTTTGCAGTTTATTATTTTCATTAGGTTTTGAATCACAATGTGGTTGTGAAACTTGGAAATACAATACTTGATTTATCTATCAAACTTGTTATTAGGATTTTGGGTGTTTACAATTTGTTGGTCATTATGATTTTTAGCTCAGTAGCATTTATCTAGGGTTGCAAAATCTCCTTTTAGAGTGTTGTGTATGTGCAAAAGTGTTTGGTTACTATTACCATTAGCATTACCATTATCATTACCATTATCATTACCATTATCATTACCATTATCATTACC